>JAADXH010001189.1:0-12839 GCA_023337595.1 Globisporangium camurandrum | reverse complement strand
CTGTGCATGACCAACAGCGACACGCGTACGATTGAGCAACTTGTTGTACACTCAAGAGACAGAGGCTTGTAGTTGTGGGTAGATGCTCTTGTGTATATAGTAAGGACGTCTAAGCCAGAGCGTCTAATCTGCTCAGCGCCGTGATGTACTACAAAAACTATTGGATGTCGGTGTCGTTGCTTTCGTTGTCGTTGGTGTTGTCGCTGCTGCTGTTGATGTGGGTGTTTTCTTTTGCAGGCGTCGTGTGTAGCTCGTAGTTGAGAGGAACTGGTCGTACGACACTAATGCCATCGTTACCGTCGGTGGTGCTGGTGCTGATACTGGTTGGTCATGTGGATTGAGAGCAGTCTGCGTTCCTGCCTGCTGTGCATGCTTGTAGTTTCGTACACAGCGATCACAACAGTCGCGCATGGAGGTAGGTAGAACTGTGAATACGACGTCGGGCGCAAAGAACTAAGCTTCTTTGCATGACGGACGACGCAACATACAGATTTGCGTACCGATGGTCGATTGCATTTTGGGGTTCGTGGCGCCGAATTCAATGACGGCGATCGCACTTGAAAACGTGCTGGTGACCGCATGGGCGACCGCATCGGTGATCGGACGGGCGACACGGGTGGTGTCGATAGCTGTGCGCAGTCAATTGATAGCTCGAGTGCTTTACGATTCGAGTCGGAGGTAGCAGTAGGTGGTGGCAGCGGTGGCGACAACCCTTCGTAGCTGCTCGGACTGGATGTCGGTGGATGTGGCAGTGAGAGCGATGTCGGGTCCATCGCAAAAATGAGCGCTTGGTTTGTTGTTGTGTCATCCGCTGTATCCAGCGAACTCTCGTGCTGCTGCTGCTGCTGCTGCAATGGATGTGGCTCCTAGTTGAAAAGTGATCACGAAGCAAAGAGTGCGTGGCAAACTGTCAGTGCTTGCGATCGGCTACTACATGGAAGCCGGACTACAGTAGATGCTCGAGTGACCACGTTATCGATCGATTGCGAATGCCAACGACGTACTGCTTGACATAGTAGCGCACGCAGCCGATCGCGACGTTCGCGGTACTTGTCTCTCACGCTGTTGTTGTCGTGACTATCGTCGCTGACTCTACACATCATGCAAGCGGGGCAAGTGAACGAGTGAGTGCGTCGGTCAGAGGTACGCCGCTTGTGCACAATTACGTGTGCTTACTCGGATTGCTCCGTTGTTACGCCTGGCCCTGTGGTGTCACTCGCAGCTGAAGTGGCTTCAGGTGCATCGCACGCCTGCAGGCGCTGCTTGCGTGCAAACTCGCGGCCATAGTGCATCAAGCGCACTTCGCGCTGCGCTGTGTTCATATTCGGCGGCGCTGCTGCTTGCTGGAACGTCGACGGGATCACGTACGCGCCAGGACCAGCAAGTGTCTGCATGCGCTGGATGTAGCTACTCCGACCATCTCGCGCTGGATGGAGCTGATGCGGCAGGAGCTGCGTCGTCGACTTGCTAGCGGTCGTGGGACCGCCTGACTCTTCCCTGTCGTGTAGACGACTCTCGCGCTTGGCGAAAGACATCGCTTGATCTTGATTGATGTACGAAGAGATAACAGCAAAATGACAGATATAGAGACTGCGACACCGACAATGTTTGAGTTTGTGTCGAGTATACTACTACGATAAAGACGCTTCCTCTTTCACGACCTCCCTCCTATATCCTAATGATGCAGACGACCTACGTGACGCCGACTCGAACTAGCGACGTTGAATGCCGCGGTGCATGCGATGCCAACAGCAAAGAGGACACACGACAGCGTCATAACGTTCCTCGTCTCACTCGGTGCGGTCTCCTCGGCGCCGTAGATCTGGACCGTGAGCTCCGACGCAGCGGAGAAGAGCATGAGGACACCGATGTAGAGTCCATTGTTGTTAAAGCCATGCGCTGTTGTCTGGATCTCTTTCCCCATGATCCCGACGACTGCGTAGGGAAACACCGTGACGACCGTTTGGTAGAACGCAGTTGCAATGAACGCGCCGATCGTGAGTGGAAGCCAGTGTTTCCCAACAGCAACAGCGACAACGAGTGCGACTTCTACAAGCGACGACGTCGTACGTATCGAGATCAATCAAAACCGAGTGCGTGCGTGTGAGTCGATTACAATACAAAGAGCCAGTTCATATGACGTATAGACGATCGCACCTCCGATCACGAGCCCAACGATCGATGCGCGTTTGAGAAAACTTGCATTCGACACACGGGGAGTGAGATACAGGAAGAGCAAGCCAGTGACGACTTGGAGACCATTCTGAACGACAGAGAGAGTGAGAGAGAGAGAGAGAGAGAGAGAGAGAGAGAGAGAGCGTTGTCACTGCGTGTCTCCAATCGCGTGTGTTTATAAACAGCGCAATACACAACGCACTTGACCCATGAGCGACAAGTTCGCTTTGTCAAGTCCCAGTTTGTACGCCGTAACTTCCTCCGGACTGCAGTCTATTGCGTACGTCAGTCGTCTACAGTCCACATACACAGTGGCATCCACACATCACACACCTGCGTTCTTGCAGCCGCCGTAGACGTCGCTGCCCCACCAGTGGTAGATCTCGTCTTTGAACGACGACCACGCAAAGCTGCAGCAGTTGGTGTATCGATCGTCAGTCGTTCGTACGCCGTTTGACAGACGCGTTCTACGTACTAGAGCACAAAATGGACGAGGCACAATTTGCGAAACAGCATCGGTGCAAACAAAATCTGGTCTGCGACTTCGCGCACGAGGCGCGCAAGTGGTGGTTGGAACGCTGGGCGGTCCTGCGGCTCTTCGCGTCGGAGCCAGAGGCACACAGCAGTCGAGACAAACAAACCGGCAAGCGCTGCGCTGAACGATACGAGGATGTTGTGGCCGCTGATCTCACTGGCGAAGACGACGACTGCTGTATTGCGAAACAACAGGAGCCCCAAGACACCGCCGACACCGTCCCACATCGTAACAGCTGCTTGTGCGTGGACTTGGTACTCGAGTGGGACTTCGTCCATGATGCGCGCACGCAAGCCGATCTGGTTGGATGAGAGAGAGAGAAAGAGAAAGAAAGAGAGAGAGCGTGAGTTATTGTGTGGTGTGGTTTTTGACAGTCAAAAACCACACGTACGTTGATCAGCAAAATGCCGATGCTCAAGATAAACAACAGGAGCTTCGTCACGCCCGTTGCAGTTGGGAATAGCACTTGCGCGGACCCAAACAGGAGCCCTGCAAGCGTGAGCGTGAGCGTCGCGGTTACGAGGAAGACGTTCCGGCGCCCCCACTTGGACAGCGACCGGTCGGACGCAGCGCCGAGGATTGGACCGAGGAAGAACGTCACGAGCGGCGGCACGAGGCGCGGGATCGATGCGTCGATGCCCATGGATTTCAAGTACGACGTGCGGACGTCGTGGAAGATCGTACCTATTCGAAGCGATAGAGAAAGCGTGAGTACGGCTACGACGGCAGTGTGGATAGGCTGCTACGCATAGTAGACAGCGACGCACTAAAGACCGAGTACGCGGCCCAGGGCATGGCGAGGATGATGCACGTGCGGAACGCATGCATGTCGACTGGCGGCGAGTGGGTGTTTATTGGACGGGACGGTGCAGCGTGCGACTTGCGCTGCGTGTCGTCACTATGCTCGCGCGGTGGCGACAGCAGTAGCGTGGCTGTACCGCCACCTAGGAGCGCAGCGCTGTCGACGTCGATATGCATCTCCTTTGGCGTGCACTCGTCGTCGCTCGGTGACATGATGATCGTGCGCGCCGACACGCGTGGCGTGGTTGTCTCGTTGTCGTCTGCAGACGTCGCGCTATGTGCGCGCAGCGGCGCCTCGTACTCGACGTACTCGAGCTGCAGTTGCAGCTCATCGTCCATGCGCTGTTGTTGCTGTTGCTGCAGGTGCGGCGACAACCGCGATGGCGATCTGCTCATGTCGTGTATAGTTGGTACGTCTGTCTGTGGTGATCACAAGTGCGCATGGAGAGCAAGAAAAGCAGCTGGTGCAATTTGAAACAAGAACAACTTGTCGATTGCAAAAATCACTCACCTTATTCCAGTTGCGTTCATTCATTGCTGAGCGCTTGCCATCACATTTGCAATTGTCCTTGCGGCACACACGCGCATGGATATACAGTACATCGCAAGGCGATCACCTACATGTGCAACATTTGCACATGCTAACCACCAACAGCAACAAACAGCAAGTATCGACACAATAACACGCTTCTTGATGCACATTGCAAGAACTTCATTCATCGCTAATGCGCTTCAGGCAACTGACGAACAGTCGATCGCTAGTAAAGAGTAAATGTGTGGGAGACTAAGAGCAAACGAAGGCGTGCACGAGCGCGATTCATTCTCTTCCTCGATTTCTAAACGAAGAGACGCGTCGACACTCGGCGAGGGTTGGAGGAGATGCGAATAAAGGAGCGCGCAAATGCAGCAGCAGCGAGGAGCAGAAGACGAAACAGATAACGAAAAAGCTGTTTTTCGCTCCTCTTCCGTCTTCCACTACTGCAACAAGCTGCTGCAGCGTGCGGCTCGGTGGAAATACGGCAGACAGCTTAGAGGTCGTCGTCCTCATCTGGGAGTGGCGCATCCGCGGCCGCAGCCTGCGCTTCCGCAGCAACTTGCTGCTGGTCAGCCTGCGAGAACATGACCTCTGGCGGGCGGAGTGCTGGCGCCTCGACAAACGTCAAGTTGTTGTCGCTGTTACAACATAGAACAGAAAACAGGTTAGTTCAACTGCTGCAACATACAAAACAATTGCAACAATTGCAAACACGCAAACAACATTGCAACATTTGCAACCGATGCAAACAACATTGCAGCATGTAGTTGCAATAACCGCTGCAACAACAAGCACACAACGCACCCAACGAGCTTGCGCGCGAGCCACAGGAATGGCTTCTCGAACTGGTAGTTCGACTTGGCCGAGATGTCAAAGTACTGCAGGTTCTTCTTGCGGTGGAACGTGATCTGCTTCGCTTTGACTTTGCGGTCTTTCACTTCGACCTTGTTGCCACACAGGACGATCGGGATGTTCTCGCACACGCGGAACAGGTCGCGGTGCCAGTTCGGCACGTTCTTGTACGTAATGCGCGACGTCACGTCAAACATGATGATCGCGCACTGGCCCTGGATGTAGTAGCCGTCACGGAGACCGCCAAACTTTTCTTGCCCTGCCGTGTCCCAGCAGTTGAACCGAATTGGTCCAAAGTTCGTGTGGAACTCAAGTGGGTGGACTTCGACACCGAGCGTCGCTGTAGCATTGCAACAAATAACAGAAATGCAAAATGTGAGCAACCACATGAAAATTGCAAATAGCTTGCAATTGTATACAAAATGCAAAAACAACAAGTTGCATTTACAATATGCTGCAAGTTGTTGCAACACAAACACGTTGCAAGAACAAGCTGCGAGCAACGTACCAACGTATTTCTTCTCGAATTCGCCCGTCAAGTGGCGCTTGACGAACGTCGTCTTGCCGACACCGCCGTCACCGACGAGAATGAGCTTGAATTCAGGGGTCTGGGTAGCCTGGCAATAGGAAACATACAAGCAAGTGCGTTAGATACGAGTGAGTGGAGGTGCCACATGGGATCGTTGTGTGACGCAAAGCGAGCGAGAGGAGAGGTGAGACGACAGCTGCTGCGCGGATCAACGCGTTGCGATCGAGTCGAGCAATCGTATTCGCTGTTTGCTGTCGACTGGTGCTCGTCGATCAACTCAACCCAACTGCCGCATCGTGTGGGTCGAGTGCGTGTACCGCACGAGTGCCTGTTGCTGAACGGCGTCAACAGCAGTATGCGTGTGTGGCCGCGTACCGCACACGCGCGCAGCACAAACGAGCTTCGTGGCACCGCATCGATCCCGCAGAGTACGGTGCGACTGATGGGTTGATCGCTGTGAGGGTCGGATTTGCCGATCGATCGAATCGATTGTCCAGGTGCCGTTCAAGTGGTGCTCGCTGTCTCTCTCTCCTCATCGCCGATCATACACATACACACAAGCGTCCTAGACAAAGCGAGGCGCGTACCATGGTTGCTAGTGCTGCGGACGGTCGTCGGTCTTGTTTGCTGTGTGTGGTCGTGTTCGATTCGGTACTTTACCAACTATCGCGCGCCTCGCAATCGATCGAAAAAAAGCAGCCAAACGCTGATCCAAAACAACAAAAGCAAAAGGGCGAAAAAGAGAGGGGGAAGGGGCGAGCCACCAACCAACCACGCAAATGGCATTTGCTCATACAAAATACAGCTGTAGATTCGCACCGCGAGGTGCAATGTGCGTCCGACCGAGGTTTTATTCCCCGCCACCCGAAATATAACTATCTCAACATAATTCAAACAACTATATTCCTGTTATTCGCAGGTGACTTTTTGAGCCAAAAACAACAACACAAAAGTCAGTCCACCAACCACCAACCACATTCCACGCCACGACAAGCACCTCGACTCGATCACCATGCACCTCATGTACTACCTCGGTGTCGACGGCAAGCGCGTGTACACGCTCAAGGTACGCATCGCGCCTTGCGTTGAATTGGAGTTCGTGCATGCAGCTGCGGGTCTGCTTGGTATGCGTCTGCCATACACAGCTACTGACACTCTCACTTTCATGTACTCACCACGATCGAGCAGAAGGAAGACCCGTCCGGCAAGCCGACGCACTCGGCGCACCCTGCGCGATTCTCGCCAGACGACAAGTTCTCCAAGGAGCGCATCATCACGAAGAAACGCTTTGGGCTGCTGCCAACGCAGACACCCGACCCGATCTTCAACTAGAGTGCTTGCGAGCCGTCGTCGTGTGTGTGTGTGCGTTGCATGCACGAACGTGTGTGCGCGTGTGCAGTCTCAAGTTGCCACACACGCGATGTAGCACAGCGACAGCGTTCGTTCCTTCTCACAGACACATTACGCTTCGATCAGGAACGCGCGTGTAGTTATCTAACGTATATATAGAGAAACATCGTCCGTCTATCGTTCATCTGTCATTGCGATCGTGTATTGCAATTATACACGCGTGTTGTTGAACGCGTTCTCTGTGTGGTAACACGGCTTGTTGTGTATTGCTGAAGCGTAAGTGTGTGTGCATGTTTGACTTGTTGTTTGTATTGAGAACGTCCGAAATCGTCACACAGTTGCGTCGCCACAAAAAACAAATTCAAAATGGCCGATTTGCTCTCAAGCAGCGACAACGACGATGAGCGTATCGGCATCCCGGCTGCGCGTCTCTCGCCACCACGCTCAACTACTGCTGCTGCTGCTGCTGGTGGTAGTGGTGGCGTGTCCAGCAACAGCAGCAATGCAAGTGCACGCATTGCCGAACCGCTCGGAAATGCGGACGATGGCAGTGAGAGCGGCGATGGCGACCTGCTCGAGTCCTTGTTCCCGTCGACGTCACGAGCGGAGCGCACATATTCACAAAGCAGCGACAGCGCGTACGCGGCAGTGAGAACCGCCACACATACACCTCACAGCAGTCCACACAGCGCATCGTATGCGTCTAAACCCATCATCTCTGCGCGAGAGCTGCTGCACCACTTGCTGCCATCGAAGAGCGCCACTGCGTCCGCAACACCAGCATCGCAGCCACGACAGGCGTCGCAGCAGCAGCAGCAGCAACCAGCTGCTCGCGGCAGCACCGACGATCGACTGTCGACTAGCCAGCGCATTGCACTCAAGTACGGCCTCGTACCGTCGCAGACGCTCAGTCAAGATACTGTCGATAGCGCTGCAGACACGTCGTCGGCTGAGCCACAACAGCACAAAGCGACTTATCGGACGCCATTACTGCGTACACCACCACCAACAGCGCCAACAAAGCGCGTTCACGACCACACGTCGCTTGAAACGACCACCGCAATGCCGTCGCTGTCGGTACAACGCCGACGAGACGACGAACACACGATCCACACTGCGCCAACCCGTGCGTACGTGTCACCGTTTGCACGCAAAGACGGACTTGCTGACGCAAAGCGACAGCAGCAGCAAACACGCGCTGCAGCCACTACTGCGTCTACTGCCATTTCGCAATACGACGCTCACGTCCCGAGCAGCGACGCAATCGACGACGACGAGTGGTTCTCGGACGCAAAAGAGCTGGACGCTGAAGTGCCTACAACGCCCCAAACGAAAAAACGCACGCGCGCTGTATCGAAACGGTCATCGCCCCGTCGGCCAAACGCATTGGCACTCGAGCACGTTGCGCCGCGATCGTTCAAACGTCAGCAGCAACAACAACAGCAGCAGCACGCGACACTGTCGGACGACGCTGACGCTATACCAACCGAGCGCTGGCCGCAGTTGCCGCCGCCTGCCGTCGATTGTGGACCACTGACGCTCTTGCCGAGTGCGCCAGACGCATGTGCGATCACTAGTGTCTGTTCGAACATCAATTCGTTTCTATTCGACTACCAGCGCGACGGTGCGCAGTTTCTATTCAGTGCGTATTCGCGCAACACTGGAGCGATCTTGGGCGACGAGATGGGCTTAGGGAAGACGATCCAAGTGATTGCGTTCATTGCTGCTGTGTTACAGAAGCGCGGCGACGCGAGCGACCGCATTGCGTGGAAAGCGCTGCGGTCAGTGCGTCGGACTAGAACTACAGCTGGATCGACGAGTGCCCAAGGGCCTGGACCGATCCTGATCGTCGTCCCTGCGTCACTGTTGCACAATTGGGAAGCCGAGCTCCACACGTGGCTCTGTGTCTGTACGGTCCTGCTCCACGGGCGGCCGGCCGAGCGCACGGCGCTGCTTGAACAGATCACACGCGGCGAGTTTGAAGTCGTGATTGTGAGCTACGACATCCTGAAATTGACTGTAAATGCGCTGAATCGCGTCGAGTGGACAGCTATTGTGCTGGACGAAATGCACTGTCTGAAGAACCCCGAGTCGCAATTGACGTGCGCGGTCCAGCAGCTCACGTGTCGCCGGAAGCTCGGCTTGACCGGGACGCTCATGCAGAACAACGAGACGGAACTCCATTGCGTCGTCGATACGCTCGCCCCGGGGGCATTAGAGACATTGTCTGAGTTTCGCGCGTACTATGGCGACGACATCAAGTACGGCCGCAAGAAATCTGCAGTTGCTGAAGCGTTGGCACGCAGTCAGAGCAAACAGCAGGCGCTGCAGCGCGTGTTGGCGCCCATTTATCTACGGAGAGACAAGTGCGTGAATCGACGCTTTGATGCGATCGCAAAGCTCGATCAAGTCGTGTTTTGTGACCTGGCGCCGCTCCAGTTGGCCGCGTACGAGCGCGTGTTGGCGCTCCCGGAGTTTGCGTTGCTGCGGAGTGGGGATGAACTGTGTGACTGCGGACGCTCGAGTCGTCGGAAGCGCAAGCAGTGCTGCTACCAGACGCCGGCGTCGCTTGGTGCGGACGCAGCAGCTTGTTCTGTTCTATGGCGACGGTACCACGAAAGCGGCAGTGGCTGCAAGCATTGTCCCAACTGCTTGGCGCTCGTGTGCGTCACGCAATTGCTAAAGGTTGCGAACCATGTGGAATTGCTCAAAGTGAACGTGCGGGATCCACCGGAGCTGCAACGAGCGACTGCAGCGTTCGCTGCCCAGGCGTTTGGAGACGATCTGGCCGCAGTTGGCGGTGTCTGGCCTTTGACGTTGTTCCAGAAACAACAGGCGGTTGGGACCGACACGTGTGGCAAGCTGCGGGTACTGGAGCAGCTGTTACGCATTTGGACGACGCGCAAAGAGAAGACGCTGCTGTTTAGTCGCAGTACGCGGATGCTCGACATCCTCCAGCTGTTCTTGGTCGGACGCGCAATCTCGTACCTCCGATTGGACGGCCAGACGCGCGTCGACGAACGGTTGAAGCTCGTGACGACGTTCAATCGCGTCAGCGTTGCACACGGCGGTGCGAGTGTCTTTTTGATTAGTACGCGCGCCGGTGGGTTGGGCTTGAACCTCCCAGCAGCGTCAAACGTCGTGATCTTTGATCCGAGTTGGAACCCTGCGCACGATTGTCAAGCCCAGGACCGCGCGTATCGATTGGGGCAGACGCGCGACGTCCATGTGTATCGCCTCGTGACGCTCGGGACGATCGAAGAGATGATGTACGTCCGTCAGATCTACAAACAACAGCTCAGTGACTCGACGCTCCAAGGCGCTGGCCAAGGTGCTGGGAAGAGTCGTAGAAAGCATGCGGACGACGACAGTCAAACGAAAGTGCTGCTGCCGCGGTACTTTGACGCCGTGCAGGGCGACAGGACGCAACAGGGTGAGTTGTTTGGGATACGAAATCTCCTGTGTTGGAGCGCTGGCGGTGTGTTGAAAGGCATCCAGGACGCGTACCGACGCAGCAGCGACGGGTTCGTGACGCAAACGAATCGAGTTGATTACACGCGCGTCGCCGCAAATAAAGCGATGCAGACGACGCCACTAACAACGACAGGCAGTCGGAAAACAAAACGAAAACGGCAGCAGCCATCAGAGGACGAGATGGTCGACGTTGCGAATGAGTTTGTTGCATTGAACGACGAGCACGACGATCGAGTGCAGGACGACGATGCCGCACGTGGTGTGTTTGATGGCGCACGCACGATGCTCCATGACGCAGTTGTGTGTGATACTGCGCCACTGCCTCTGCCAGCAGTGCCTTTGCGATTGCCATCGCATGCGCTGCAGGATGGAAATGCGGACGCTGTTTCTGAATCCGACGACGACGACGACGACGACGACGACGACGACGAGTTGTTGACGCTTGGCAAACGGACGACGAAAGCTGCTGCTACGACACGCAGTGAGCAGGCACCACCGGTTGCTGCACGACAACCGCAACAGCCGCGATCGATCATGCAGTTTTCATCAGCAGCAGCAGCAGCAACGACTCGGAAAGCGCACATCTACGTTCCAAACTACGTGTAGTGCAATAATTCAAAATATGTGTTGTTATTGAATTCGACAAGTGTGTTTCGAAACAAGAGTGCAAATGACACTATTGAGCACTGTGCATTGCGATTGACTGCAGGGCCTGTTGTCGCTTGCAAATACGTTCCTCAGCTACGCGCAGTTGCATGCCACGTGGGCATACAGACGTCGCCAAGCAGCTTTATAACTGCGACCGACCGCAACCTGCCAACAACAACTTAACTGAACGAACTCGGGTCCTTTGAGTTGCCGGTCAGGCGACGGAACTTGAGTGCGATCTCGTCAAACTCAGTCGAGAGGTCGTCGAGGCAGTTTGCCAGTGCTTCGACCGGCGACGACGCGTCGTTTGTCTGGACGCGCACCGTGATGTCGTGGATGAGCGGGTGTGGGTGGCGGTAGCCGCTGAACGTCACGTTCGAGTCACGCAGCAGCTGCCTGTAGGCGTGGGTGTGTTTGTATACGGCAGAGAATGCGCACAAGAGCAGGTGTAAGCGACTCAAAGAGAGTGGACGCGAATGCGCAGCATACGTATATAGACGCGGCGTAGACGCACATGCGGATGAGATTGCCCATGGTGTGGTCTTCGCGCAGGATCGTAAACTTGCCGGCGTTCTGGATCTTCGTGTCTTTCTCGTAGGTGACCTTCTGCGCACCCTCTGGCAGCATGTACGAGTCTGTGCGGTTCGGTGCGTTCATGGTAGCGATGCGTGCGCTGTGCCAAGTAAATGTTTGTGCTGTCTTTCGTGTTGCTTGGCGTGAATTGCTACTGTTCGCATCGCACTGTTTTTAATGTGAATAGTTATATATTACATATAGTAGCTTCATTATAAATATAAGATACCGGTAGTACAGTATTCCTCGTATAGCTGTGCCCCAAGAATGTTTGGATCAGATTCAGCTGTAATATATCTGTGATTGGTAGAAAAGAAATGTACATGACATACTATTGGATGAACCTGATTCATGGGTCGAACCGAAACACGAAAAATTGGTGTCCATTTCTACGAGGAATACGGTAATTCATCTCATCTTTTGCCAATCAATCAGCTAAATTTAGCCGAACGTCTCATTTGCACTTCAGCCACTATGGATCAGCTCGAGCAGCAGAGCACCATTTCGGCGTCATTTTGGTCTTACGCGCATCACACGCGAGTCAGACACTGCTCCCTGAACGATGACGAAGGTACACGTCTTTACGCCCGAGTTCCCGGACAAGGACTACAAGGCAACGACTGCGTCCGAGCATCCGCAGTCAAAGTTTTGGCCAGCGTACTTGCCAGTGAGCGACGATCGGCTGTTCATCTTTGAGCGCAGTAAGAACGCGCAGCTCGTCGTGTACACTGCAAACTACATCAACCGCGACGCGCGTGAGCTCGACCCCAAGTGGCCGCTCGACATCAACTGGCAGAGCTTTGGCTGGACCGCAGAGCCAACGAGCAATGGTACTGGCACCATTGAGCGCAAGATGGCGTGGGGCTACTCGCACAAGGCAGTGCCAAGCGGCACTGGCAACAGCCACGCAACAGGCACAGGCTCGCAGTTTCAGATCACGCTCAACGCACTCTCGAGCCGCGTAGCACAGCTCTACTTTGACGCAGCTGGTACGCTCGTGCTCGAGACAACAATCGGTGGAGCAGCGTCGCGGCTGTTCAAAGTCTATGTGTGCACCGCAGCGTCGCGCGCGTTCGTGCCGAAAGTGCTCTACGTCGAGCTCTACGGTGTGTCTATTGAGACAGGCGAAGACACAAACGAGCGCATTGCAGTGAGCAGTGCATAGATCGATCCATTGCATGCACGTCCCAATATACAATAACGGCAGTATTCGTCGGATCACGTCGCGGCGCTGAGCAGATTAGACGCTCTGGCTTAGACGTCCTTACTATATACACAAGAGCATCTACCCACAACTACAAGCCTCTGTCTCTTGAGTGTACAACAAGTTGCTCAATCGTACGCGTGTCGCTGTTGGTCATGCACAG
>JAADXH010001188.1:0-12845 GCA_023337595.1 Globisporangium camurandrum | reverse complement strand
GGGATCAAGTCACCGCGGGAGCTCTCGCCAGCAGCGCGCTTGCACATCGAGCTGGACCCGTCGTCGCGCAACTGGTCGCTCCATCGTTTGTACTTGCGCGGTGAGTTCAAAGAGTGTCTGCGCGTGATCGAAGATGTGCTGAAGCAGCACCAAGGATTGAGCGAGTACCCGCTGTACGTCAAAGCGCTAATCTTGCGCCACTCGGGTCGGATCCAAGAGAGTCTCCAGCTCTTCCAAGCAGCAACGTGCCTCAACCCGGACAACAAAGAGAACCTGAAACAAGTCGGGCGGTCGTTGTACTTGCTCGGGAAACACACAGCTGCGATCGAAGTCTACGAAGAGATCGCAACGATGACGCGCGGCGTCGACGACTGGGAGATCTACCACAGCATCGGTCTCTGCTACATGTATCTAAAGACGTACGACAAAGCAGCCGATAACTTCAAACACGCAAACGCGATCAATCGGCACGACGCAACGTTCCTCCAACTCGGCAAGGTCCACACGCTCCAGGAGGACTTCAAAGCTGCAATCAACGTGTACCTCGAAGCCCTCGAGTTCTCGCCCGAGAACCCAGAGATCCTCACAACGCTTGGGCTGCTGTACTTGCGCATTGGCGAGAACTTTCGCGCGTTCGACTACCTCGGGAACTCGCTCACGCACGATCCACGCAACCCCAAGACGATCCTCGCAGCTGGCTCGATCATCCAAGACCACGGCGACATGGACGTTGCGCTCGTCAAGTACCGCGTCGCAGCCGTGCAGACCCCCAACTCGGCGCAGCTGTGGAACAACATTGGCATGTGCTTCTTCGGGAAGCAGCGCTTCGTCGCGTCCGTTGCGTGTCTCAAGCGTGCATTGTACCTCGACCCATTCGAGTGGATCACGTCGTACAACCTCGGCCTCGTGCACCTCAACACGGGGCAGTACGCGTCAGCGTTTCACTTCTTCAGTGCAGCGATCAACCTCAAACCGGACTTTCCGAGCTCGTACATGTACCTCGCAATCACGCTCAGTCGCCTCGATGACTTTGAGAACGCATGCAGTGCGTTTGACAAAGCGATCGAGATGGAGCGGTGCGTTTGCTGTTGGGTAGAGGAGTAAGGGTAGCAGAGTTGGGGTTTGGCTAGCAATGCCATGGACTGACGAACGGACAAACGCGCTCGTAGCGACCACATGTTTCACCTCAACTACGCAATTACGCTGTACAACAACGACGAGATGGAGCGTGCGAAGGTCCAGTTCGATCGGTTTGAAGAAATCTTTGAGACGCTTGACGACGATGCAAAGAGCAGTGACCAGGACGTCCTTGACCAGCGCCAAGCACTGCTGGACGTCCTGCTTGATTGATCGATGCGCTATGGGACACAAGAGAGCTTGAGAGAGCCCGTGCAGCCGTATACGAGCGCTCGAGGCAGCTAGCAACGCGACAGAGAACAGAACAACGAAAGAGATAAGAGAACGAATGATACGAAGTGAGATAACTATACGAAACGGAGGATCAAAGCAACGGCTGCTGCTGCTGCTACGACGACGACGTGCGTCCCTTGCTCGAGTCACTCGACTGCGAGCACTGCGTGGTCGTACTGCATTGTCGTCGGCGCATCGTTGTTGCTGCTACTGTATGGACGTCTCGGCACTGGCTGGATCACAGGCGACGCATGCTGCTGTTGTTGTTGCTTTCGTGTCGACGCTACTGGCAAATCTGCTGCTGCAGTGTGCGTTGTAGCATCTGAAAAGTAGACGTCGTCGACAATCGCACGCGCGTTGAGCCAGACGCCCGCGACGGTCGCAGGCGCTGCGGCCAACAAATTCGCGACCAAGCGGTTCTCGTATCCACTGGCCGGGACGCCGTAGTGCATCGCACGATGGTGCGTTGCGCGAGCTTCGTGTCGCGTCATCGGCGTCACTGCGTCTGTCGTGCGCATTGCACACGCTGCAGCACTCGCTGCTTCGACGCCCGTAGTTGCGCCCAGTGTCCACGTATGCGGCCGCGCGAGATCGACGCACGCAGGCACCATGTGCGGCGCATCGCAGTCGACACTCGTCCACGCGGTCGGTGGTTCCGTCGCGCCGGCGCCAACGTCTCGAACGAGCGCAATGCACTTGCCTGGGACGAACGGCGGCGCGTGCTCTGCAACTGCCCAGATCCCACTCGCCATGCGCGTGGGCGTAATGTTGTCCGGCGACGGAATGTTCACGCCACAGTCGACGAGTGGCGGCAACGATTCTTCGTCCAACAAGTTTTCGTTTGTTCCGATCGCGCCGTCGGCATTCAGGAACCCATACACGATCTCACTCGTCTCCGGTCGGAAGATCGTTCGTGTCTCATCAACTGGTCCCGTGTTCGAACCATGGAAGCGACACGTTGGGAATGGTTCGAATGGCAATGGCGGTTCCCGCCAGTCGCAGACTGTGCCTTTCACAAACAGCACGTCGTCACCCTCGGGTGCGTAGTCAGCGCCACTGAGAAACACAATGCGCTTCCCCGCATCAATGAGATCTTGGAACACAGGCCACTCGTAGCCATGCTAACAAATGAAAAATTGGGTGCGCAATTGTGTATTTGTTTGCAATTGTGTGAGCAATTATGCCACCATCGTTTATTCCAAACAAACGACAAGGCCACACACAGACGACAGCACCCCCACGTACCACTAAATCTACCGGCAACAACATCTCGTTGGTTGTAAACCGCGTCGTGATCAGCTCCAAGAGTTTATAAACTTTCTTCCACTTGAGCAAATTCGGTTCGTCGTCCAAGAACACGACGAGAAACTCGTCGCTATTGACTGGATCGTGGAGCCAATTCGCAATTTCATCGAGTGCTGCAGCAAGCGGTCGCTGTTCACTTGCAGGGATGCTACTCAAGCTCGGTTTGCACCCAATTGTTTCGGAATCCCACTGGATGTCGGTCCCTAAAAGCTTCGCGACTTCGTTCAGCGCCATCACGAAGCCATCGAGGAGCGCGGATTTGAACCCACCGCAGTGCGCAATGCGCAGATCGTTATCGAACCAATGGACGTCGAGTTCAATGAACCGGACGCCCATCTGGAGCTGGTCGGTCAATGAAAACAACTGGTCGTTTGTATGGACTTGTAAACCGGGTTTGAACCACGACAGGTACTTGAGGTAGCCCTCAAACACGTGGTCTTCGACGCCGTAGCCCTGTTGCAGGCAGCGTACGCGTCAGGCTCGTGTACAATGCAAGCAATGCACTTCAAAGACGTACATCAGCCATGTTGATCGCCGAGTTGTGCGAGCCAGGGAGCTGCGCAGTGCAAAAATTGCGCTGAAACGCGACTTTGCGCTGCAGACGGAGCGCCCGTGCGGCCCACGCGTCAGTCTCGACCGATCCGCGCGCACAGACGATCGCACACACGTTGCGCTTGTCGCAGTGCTTGATCCGGTCGCAGGTGACGTCGACAGGGACCGTGTCCGGGACGTTTGCGTACATGCGCTGCAAGAACTGGCCGCGGTCACGCGCAACGAGGTCCGTGCGCACGGCGCTGGTGCCACTGAGGATCGCCAAGCGCAGCTCGTCGTGCGCGAAGCGGTCGTACTCCTGCTGTAGATGGAACGCTGCTGCTTCGAATGGTGATGTTGCAATGCCGTGTTTCGTGCTGTTGTTGTTGGCGCTCGCACAGATCGATGTCGACGTTAGTACGAGCAGCAGCAGCAACGACAACGACGATGCGAGCAGTGAGAAGCGCATGATGGCAAGTTGTCGAATGCGCAACGCAGTGCGGTCGTCGTCTCTTTCGTCAACTTCTTCAGTGCTCAGTTACTGGTACCTCAATACCGGTAGCTTGAATGACATTGGGTCTGAGATTCGCAATTTTATCGAGTTGAAGAACAGCTGCGAAAAAAACAAATGACTTGAAAATAGCATGCTGTTCGTTTCGATTTCTATATTTAGCTGCCAGCTCAATCCACTCGCGCAACGTCGATCTTCGTCGACACGAAGCCCATGACGGCGACGGACGTCGAGACCATCGCGATGCGCGTTGCGAGGAACGGCCCCGTGACGCGCAAGAAGTCGCGGAAGCCCCACTGCGCGACGTCTCCAGGTACTTCGTACGTGAGCAAGTGCGCGAATCGCGCGTTGAGTACGCGCCGCTGCGCCGAGTACGCGCCACCTGCGAGTGCGCCGCCAACGAGCACGCTCATCGCGCTCTTCGGCGGCGCTTGTGTCTTGTCAGCTGGGAGTGCGAGCGCCTGGCCGACGTGGTACATGCTGTAGCCCGCAAAGCCGCCCGCAACGGCGCCGCCTGCGATGATCACTGGGAGCACCATGTCTGTTTGTGTAGCTGAGCCGTGTCTGAATTGTGTTCTGCTGCGCGTTTGTTTCTGAATGACGTCCACCTACGCTACAAATGGACCCGTAGTGGCGCGTAAACAGCCAAGCTGTTGCGTTGCAGCCATCATTGGCCGCGCTGCGACACGACTATCCTGGAAGGCGCTACATGCGCATCATGAACGTAAAGCGGCTAGCGCATGTGCGTTTAGCCATGCGTAACAGGAAGCACTGTGCACATCAATCGCATGTTATCGCAGGCTGGACGCTGATAAAGTCTACAGGACGGAGGTCATTATTGCAGCATAGTGAACACAAGTGACACTGCGTCTGAGCGTTTGACTGGCAGCAAAGCAATTGAAAAAAAGCATGCAATGCGAAAATCTGAAGCATCAAATGACATTCGACAAAGCAAGTGGCAGCAACAAACAGCTCGACGACGACGACGATGCAATGACGGCAACGACCATCACGACTACCATTTGCGTGTACATGTGTTTGCGCACGTTTGCATGTCTGCCTATCTCTATATGTATACATCGCGTTCCACATGATGGAGAACAGCAAGACAAAATATGGCTGAGCCGCTCGCGGCACTGCAGACATCACTTACTTAATCGCTAGATAGTAGCTGATGGAACGCTTGATCAACTGCATGTGTATGTCTGTATGTGTGTGCAAGTGTATGTATATGTACCAGTATGTGGACTGATACGGGGTCCGAGCAGCCAGACTGCGACCACGAGCGAGACACACAGGATGCAGTAGGGTAGATGGCACGCTCCCGACTTACAACTCCGGACGTTGTGCGTCAAAGCCGCGAGTAGAGGAGCAGTGCGGTATGCATTCTAGCACATTGTATCCGTCGTCGATCATCCCAAGTACTTTGATGCGTTCACACTTGGTCGTATGATGTGGGACTGGATGTGTAATAGCTTGCTTCATAGGCTCGATGTCATGGAGTAGGTTCGTTGGTACAAATGCACATATTCCACACACTACCAGCACATATAGTAGCTGTGCGCGATCGACAACTGACAGTCCGTTTGTGAGCACCTCGGCATCACCGAGTGAGCAAGAGCGACATACGACAAAACGCCAGGAATGTTATCATACGTTATGCAAACACGCACGTTGCTCTCTCTCTCTCTCTCTCTCTTTAAGCTCCAATCCTATCGTCTCTCTCTCTCTCAATCTCTCAATCAATCTCTCTCAATCTCTCTCTCAATCTCTCTTTACTCGACACCGTCAGTCTCTCGGAACCGCTTCAAGATCCCCATGAAGAACGCTTTGCGGTTCATTACGCGATCACCGACGCATCGGTTGTACTCCTCAAGTGCTTTCTTCGCTGTCTCGTAGTCAAACCAGGACAGAAAATCGATCATCCGGTCATCGACGTCGTCTTGCGTGAGTTGATACTGACGGGAGTCAATGTGTTTCTGGATCAACGCTTTCGTCTTTTCGACCTGGACGTTGCTCTGTTTCTTCCGCAGCAACTCCAACTTTGTCGTGCGCTGCTCGGATTTCGTCCCCCCACCACTCGCAGTCATCTCGACGTTGATCCGCCGGCCGTTCAGTAACGAATGGTGGCGGGACAACGCCGCGCCGAGCGCTTTGCTGTCTGCGACTTCAATGAACGCCGTGCCTTTGAATTTCTTCGTGCGCTTGTCGGTCAACATGCGGACTTGAATGTCCCCAGCTTCGTGAAAATGCGCACGGACGTTCGCTTCCGTTGCGCTGAATGGCAATTGACCGACAAACAGCGTCAAGTGGATGCTCTTGACCTTCTTAGGAGGCGCGTTAGGATCCGACGAGCCTGCACCAGCTTTGGCCGCGCGCTTGCGCTTCTTGCTCTTGTCGGTTGGTGCTGCAACCGGCTCGTCCGGCCGCGACGCTTTGCGTGCTTGCAGTCGGCGTTGCTTCGCATTCAGCTTTTCGGTACTGCTGCTCGCAGCTGTTATTGTTGCGTCCGAATTGGTAGTCGTAGTCGATGCAGCCGCAGCAGACGCTTTCTTTGATGGCTTTGGTGGCGCAGCAGCCGCAGCAGCCGCAGCAGCTTCTTGTGCAACGCGCTCCGCTTCGCGTGCAAGTTTGCGTCGCTCTTTGGCGTTGACTGGCGCAGCATCGGTTGCAGCTGTGTCTGCAACTGTAACTGTTTGCTTGCTGACTGGTGTCGCAGCGTCCTGTGCGACGACCTGCGATGCTGTCTTGGTTGCTGCGCTCGCCTCGACTTGCAATCGCTCCTGCTCGCGCTGCAGCTTGCGGCGCTCCTTCGCGTTCATCGGCTGGGCCTCTGATGGCTGGTGTGATGTCTCGGTCGCCATGGTTGTGCGATGAAGCGATGGATCAACGAACTGTACGTGCACGACGTGCGCTATGTGATGCTGATGCTGCGCAATGTGCTTCAAAATGATGGTTGGCCATCAATGTGCTCAAAATTGCATGAAAAATAGTAATACATAAATAATGAATATATTCAGTTAAACAGCATATTATGTGCACACCCACAACATCTGTAATAGCCCACATGCAACGAAACGACGTTGATCGGTACAACGACTAGCTGATGGTGAAGAGGGGTGCGCAAATCTTACAGACGCTACATCCAACTTCCACCTTACAGTATTGCAAATTTTGAGTGTGTTTACTTGCAGTACCTTGTTTGCAATTGTGTCGTCAAAGCTATCGCTTGTTGGTCCGAGTAGTATTACAACATATTTTATGTATTTAATACTTAGAGGTTTGTACTGTACTGTACCGATATGTGCAAACATGCATGTGTCATATTATGACACATGCTTTGAAACGTCGTTGTCTACAAATTGTTACACTCGACGACACATACATGTTACCAGCTAAGCATGCGAGCGCAGCATTTTGTACGCAATACAACGATGGATCATCGAGCAGTACGTGAGAAACGTTTACAATTTGAGTGTGTGAATAGCTCAAACTACAGCAAGTGAGCGCTCCAACACGTCCATTGCTGGACATATGTTACGGAACGTTTAGAGCCTACGCATGGAGTGTTGTAAGCGCAGCGTTATATCTTGGCGGCGCATTCTCTCGCCCGAGAATACTTGAGATAGAGATACTGAGAGAGTGCTGTTGGAGCTTGAGTCGATAGAAGCGTCGTGTTTGCGTGACTGCTTAGCTTCCATAGTTCGCCTTGGTCTTGTGTGTATTGTCGATCCTGCTCACTCGGTGATGCCGAGCTTCTCACAGAGGAACTGGATCTTGCGCTCGGCGTCTTCGCGCTTGCGTGCTTCATCCTGGAGCGCGACGCGCATGACACGGAGCTCGTCATCGGTTGACGCTCGCAACTGCCGCGACTGACTGTCGAGGATCTCCTGGACGTCTTGCAGTCGTAGCGTCGAGCGCGTCGAAGAACTCGAGGATAGCGACGACGTTGATGATGATGAGCTCAGGCGCGAGCTGACGCTGGCAGCTTTGTGCGATCGCGCGCCGCCACTTCGACTACTCGCGGCAACAGATCGCACGATGTCGTGCGAACCGCCAAGCAGCTGCTGGTGTGGTACAGCGTCGTGGTGTGTCGGCTGCATCAAGCGCCGACCACTTGCACTCGCCATCAACGATCGGTGATCGCTACTATTGCTACTACTGCGGTTGTGATTCTGGCGCGGCGTGATGTCTGGAATGAGTGTCCCTGTCATACCCATGACCATGCGCTCCTGGCGACGCTTGATCGCCATGTCGCTTGGCTGCCGCTCGCCCGCGTTCACTTGCTCCTGTTTGTCTTCCTTGGACACATGGTAGCGCCAGAGCAGATCCTATAATCAGATATGGTGGTGCGTTGTCAGCACACACGTGAATGGGAGTAGTATGATCGACCGCTAAAGACATAGTCAACCTTCGCGACACACGCACACACACACACACCGAGATTCAGCACACATAACGGCACGCACCTTGTTCCATGGCGTGTCTGACTGCGAGCCCTTGTAGAACTTTTCATTCGCCATGTCGATCGAGATGGACTACAATGGCGAGACGACAATCGCTATGTAACAAAGGGATGGCGCGCAGTCTCTATTGATAGTCGTCCTGTATCGTCGTGACAGATACCCAAGCAAAACACGACAAACCATTCTCCTAGCATCACAATGATATTGACTAAGCAACCCTATCCTCCTTGTCAAATCCACGGCTACGCTTTTTGCTTTGCTTTGCCTACCATCCACCCATCATCCATCGCGTCCTAACGACCCCCTGCTGCTTTCTTCGCACGGTACGCTTCGTCCTTGCCCTCTTTTCGGAACTTGGCTTTCTTCTCCTCGCGATGCACGGCCTCGAACTGTTTCTCTTCGCGCGCTTTGCGCTTGAGGTGCTCGGCGTTCCGACGGCTCTGGTTCGTCTTCCGCGTCGTCTCGCGATCCCGGCGAACCGTATTCACCTGTTGCATGAACGCATACTTCTTCTTCTCCTCGGGTTCGAGCACGACTGCGCGCTTCGTCACGTACGCAGTCGTCGTCTTCTTCTTATCGAGCTTCGGTTTACTTGCAAACGGGAGCGTCGCTTGGAGTTTCTTCGGGACCTTGAGCGAACTGAACGTCCGCGTGGGGCGATAGATTGGTTTGTACAGCGAGTCGGGGTTCACCGGCACGGCGAGCTTCTGTGCTTGCCGCAACTCGTACGTTGTCTTCATGAGCCCGTTGCCATTCGCCGCGTTGTTGCTCATCTTCTTGGCGTCTTTCGAGCTCGCGAGGAGCGACGTCACTGGATTATAGAACGGCTTTGCATCCACTGGGACCCACGTGCGACAAAACACAATGTCGCTCTTGAGGATCTTGTCTTCAAATGTCGCACGAAAGTCCCCTTTCTCGCCCCGTAGTGCTTTCTTGATCTTCCCACGAATGCCACTCACCGTTCGAACGCTCGCGCCTTCAAACTTTGCAACCTCCAACTCGGAATTGAACATCCCACGGATGAACGCCGTGTTCTTATGGACCTTCGACGGCGTCCCAATCAACTTGAGCTTCTTCACGACGCTAAATTTATGGTCGAGTTCCAACACGACGCCCGTGCCGCTCACACGGAAGCTCTGTGCGCTATTCGAGAGCGTTTGGAACGCAATCACACCCGTGTTGGGTGGCGTCAGTGGCCCAAAGATCGTCGCACCGCAGTGCATGTGCTCCGGTGTGTACTTGAGGTACCGCTGTCGATCGTTCGTATCTTCGATCGAGTAGATCGGGAGGCTCTGGAAGCGTCGCCAGCCGATCGAAAACACAAGCGGGTCGTTCGTTTTCAAGATCTTTCGATGCCATCGGTGCTTCTTGAACCGCATGCGGACAAGTCCCAAATTCTGCTCGACGTTCGGCAAGCCACCGACGATGATCGGGTTCTTCGGGTTGTAAAACTGCACAAACTCGGCCGGGACGTTCGAAAATTCGATCCGAACGTACAGACCGTTCCGAAAGCCTTCAAGTTGCAACCGCGTGTCTTCGCCCTCGTCGCCAAACTCCTCGGCATTCCGCAGCGCCTGCTCTTCGCGCAATCGCTTCGCTTCGACCATCACAGCAGTCATCTCGTCGTCGTCGTCGTCACCCTTCTTGGAATTCGCTCTGCGCTTCCCGCCTTCTTCAATATCACTGTCGTCGTCGTCGTCGTCACCGCCACGCTTCGCGGCTTTCTTGTTTGCTTTCTCTGCCCGCAACCGCTCGCGCATCTGTTCGTCGGTCTCGTTCGCGTCCTTCTCCTCATCGTCGTCGTCTGCGTCCGAGCCAAACTTCTCGCCAGTCTCCAGATCCTCAAACGATCCGTCGGCGTCTGCGTCGTTCAGTGGATCTGCATCCTCCTCCGCATCGCTGCCGTCGTCGCCGTTGCGCGCGTCCGTGCGCTTCCACGAGCCGGTCACAAACCGATTCCGGATGCTCTCGAGGATATCTGGCAGCGCCCAGTCGCGCAAGTCGTCGACGTCGAGCTGGAGTTTTGCACAGTCGAGTGCATTCGCAAGTTCATACGCTTCGGCGCTCGTCCCGATCGCTGCAGCGCCGCGCTTCTTGAGCTGAAAAAAACTGTCGCCGTCGTCGTCGTCGCCCTCTTTCGCACGACGCGTCGTACGCTTGTCGGTCTCCATGTCGACGTCCGCTTCGCTCATGTGGAGCTTCTCTTGTGCGCCATACACAAGTTCCATGAGGTTCACGTCTGCTTTCTCCCGCTCCAAGAAGCTCATCGCGGCACGCGATACCATCTTCTCTTTCCAACGCAATTGCGACGCTTCGCGATCGTCCATTGGTGCGTCGTCTTCTTCCTCGTCTTCCTCGTCTTCCTCGTCTGAATCGTTGTCCTCCGAATCGTCTGAATCGTCGTCGTCGTCCGACCCAAACGGACGCGACGTCGAAGCCTTGTCGGTCGGCGCGTCGCTGTCGGCGTCTGCAAACACAGCGCGACGGCGCATGCGGCCGCTGCTGTCGACAACCACTGCCTCCTGCGGCTTGCCGACCGTCCGCTCTTCCTCGTCGTCCTCGTCGTCGTCGTCCTCGTCGTCGTCATCCTCGTCGTCGTCGTCGTCCTCGTCCTCGTCTTCATCGCTCTCGACTTCATCGGCACGAATCGCTGCCGTGTTCTTAAACAGCGACAGGCTCGCGCCCTGGAGCCGTTCGTCCAAGCCAATGCCGATCTGTTGAAGGTTCTGGACCATCTCGACGCCCTCACCGCCCAATCCAATGCGCGCCATTGTCGTATTGTCAAGCACATCACTATCATCCCAGTCGCCATTGCGCTGCTGCTTCGCGTCTGCAACCACGAGGTTCTCATTCTCGGGGTTCGTATAGTGGAGTTGACTCAAATTGATGTACATCGCGTCCTTGTCGTACGTGATGTTCCCAACGTCGGACATGGGTGCGTACAACAGAATGTCTTTCTGCGTCAAGTGCTTCTTTGCTTTGGCGTTATCGCCAGACTTGCTGAGCGACGCTGGCATCGCACACGGATCGGGCATTGACGTGATCGTGTCCATATAATAGTCGCCTGCGCCAGCAACGTGCATCTTCATCCCAGGCTTGAGGTGCGTCCCGCGCAAGTAGCCGTACAGCGTAATCTTCCGATCGACGTGTGGATTGCGTTGGATCTCATCCGGGTGCGTCACGTCTTCAAATCGATCGGCCAAGAGATACGGATGCGCATTGCGCCACGTCAGTGGTCGGAATTTCATCCGTTGGATGTACAGCGACAAGTTGTGGATCTCGCCTTTCGGGTACTTGTTTGCCGTGATGCCAGAAAAGTAAAACAGCTTTGCGCCTTGGTAGATTTCCGTCCAGAACCGGCTCTTCAGGCGCTTCTTTGTCTTCCGGAGGCTCTTGTTTTTCTTGAATTTGTCGAGATGCGTGAGGATCCCCATGACTTTCGGAAACCCAACGACTTGGAGAATGTTGAGGAACTCAAACGTCTCCATCTCGAACCCAAACGACGCGTCGACGAGTAAAAGAACCAAGTCGGCGACCTTGGCGAGGTCGAGCATTGCGTTCAGGTCGTTCGGGCACTCGAAGAACGTAATCCGACGGTCTTTGCCGGACACGACGGTCACGGGACCTTTGATCTCGACCATGTTGTGGCGCGTGTAGCGCTTCACGAGTGACTAGAGTCGAAAGAAAGAGCGAGAGAGCGCGAGCGAGAGAGAGAGAGAGAGAGAGAGAGATGTCAGACGGACACTTGCGCTGTGTAATGGAGGAAAGCATATAGATAACGTACGCGGATGACAGTCGACTTGCCGCTGCCGGGTGGTCCCATGACAACAACGGAGATCGGTGGCGGGAGCTCCTCGGCGCGATTCGCTTGGGGGACGTACTCCTTTCGGTGCGCGCGGTCGAGGTTGCGCTGGATCGTCTTGCGCGCACGCCCGGCTTTCGCGACGCCGAACGCTTTGTGGTTCTTGCGCTTCTCGGCTTCCGATGGCTGCTCCTTCTTCTGCTTCTCATACTCTTTGCGCTTCTGCTTGTTCGCTTTCGCACCGCTCGTCGACTTGCGATGCGTCTTCGTCTTCGTGCCAACAATGCCCTCCATGGCTGCTGTCGCGCGCTGGCAGTGCTGTTGCTTCTAGTGGCGTGCTAGCTAGCAGAACGATGTCGTGGTTGGCGTGTATGCAAGCGCGTGTCGATGCAATGCAGTGCAGCAAAGCGTTGTCGACGTGTACGTGCTCGAATCGCGATTGTCCGTCTCGCGCCAACGCCGTTTCAAAGTTGGTGGTTGGCTGGCGAGCCATTGAAAATGAAGAGCTAACATATTCGCTAAATGCAAAATATATAAAGTAAGCAATTTATGTAACATACTTGTTGTTGTTACAGACTCGACTGCTCCTTGCACTATCTAACGTACCCAATACTATCGCGTACGCTAAACCTACGTGTATAAGCGGTTCCCTACTGACAATGTCGCTACTGACATACACGGCTAACGAATCGCTACCTCACAGCATCGCTGCCCTGCCTGTAACACTCCACCGTTCACTATGCAGCACATCCACCATGTCAGTTGATCAGCATCACTTCTGGATCCAACACTGCGTCCAGACCGTTTTCGTAGCCATTGT
>JAADXH010001187.1:0-12845 GCA_023337595.1 Globisporangium camurandrum | reverse complement strand
GTTTTTTGTAGCCGCGTTTTGTCTTATCGGATCAAAATATCGCGAATTGGATATTGGATCAAATGTGACAAAGAATGGCAAAGTATGTACTCACGTGTTATGCTTGGTAACGCTTTAGTTATACGGCAATAGCTATATGTATTTGATTTATCTCATGTTGCATGGGTATGCGCGTTAAGACGCGGCGAGTTTGGATGTCGCCTTTTTCAGCGCCAGCTGCCTGCCGAAGTAGTGCACCGCCATCTTGCAGCAACATACGCGCCGCAGATGCTACAATGAGTACAACAGCTTTAATACACCCACGTTACGCTGAGTAGGATACACTTAATAAATTTTTAGTGACGGTTGTGCGTCGAGCACACTCATGAGTTTTACACGAAATCTAGTTAAGCGGCAACATAGCCTAATCATACAGCGTGTCACGTAGGGCTGTACAAAGTATATTCGCGTATTAAGCTCTCATGCAGCCAGTACGATCTGAGACGTCTCACGAAAAGTCTTGCTTTTTTGCCCCATAGAGAAATTGCCCCACAAATGATAATAATATTTAATAATTTGTCAACATTTGGCGCGCACGGTACCACTCTGTTTCGTTAGACAATCGACCATTAGGTTTTTCGTTTTCGACGTCGAAATGAACGATCCAATGATATCCAACCTTTCGATACCATTTGCCAATGGCGTCTCAATGATTATCATCCTGTGATTTTATTGGGTGAACTAAACACGAAGCAGTGAAAACCCATACTGTCGAATGGCAATCGCGGTGTGGTCGTTTGTAGCGCTTTAGATGCTGGCTAATCGAAAATACAAAGAACACACTTTGCATTCATACCGCTTTCACTAATATTTGACCTTAAATGATTTCTCACAGAATTTTCGCGTTTGACTTCGAAAAATGAATACTATAATTCCGATACTCTCATCGTTTTTGCAGCGGACAAGGAAACTACTGTTAAATTATGAGTTGCGAGGTGGCTTTTAAACACACCACGGTGATTTCATAAATGGTCGTAGCATACACGTAAGAGAGGTCTTGTGGCTGTTTAAGCAGGCATTTGTGTAAACTTACGAAAATGGAGACGTAGCGCGAACTCTTGACAAAGTGCTCAACAGTATATTTTTATATCGATATATGCAAATATATTGCATGATGGATACAAACCAAACCGTACTCTTTTTGTACTAAAATGATTATCACCCGACAATATCAGCTAAGGCAGTATCATTTTGACATTTAGAACTACTAGTATCTTGACATTATGACTGATAGACTCCGCGATCGTCAAACACATATATATTACTGCATAGGTAAATGTAAGCTCTGCATATTTTACATTTACATAAGAGTGTTATGTTTGGGTGTTAAAGGTGTGATCCCAGTAGTCAACTTAACCAGCCAAACAAGCACATTTTACCGAAACATCATTAACAATTATTCGAGACTACAATGGTGCAAATTTTGCAGCACTGAGATTGTACCACATATTATCTAAATATATACTGTATGGCGCAACACGACGCGACTGCGTGTGCCGATCACGTATGTGTGGCTAGTGTGTGTGGCTCGTGCGAGTGTAATAGTGCGTGGTCGCGCGAGGGAGTTTGTGTGTAATATTGTGCGCGTCTCGTCTAGATGTGTCGTGTGCGCGGGGATTCCGTTGCACAGCAAGGTCGTTTGTTACGTCTACTACTGCGAGGTCCATATCCGTGGCTGTGCGTGTAGTTGGTTCCACTGTTGGTGTGTCGTTGTCACTCCGTATCGCCGCGAAGTGCGTGGCTTCACTTCTTTGTGTGCATACAACGCCAAAAAATGACCATCGTTGCACTCACTTGCATTTCTTGCAGGATTTCCTCAGCGCGCACTTGCTGCACTGCTACATCATTCCCGAGCTCGCGGCCTCCTGCGCAAGCTCTCAAACCTCGCCCACACATACAGATACACACGCAACATGTCACCACCACAAGTCATGACTCGGCCGCACCTCGACCATCGTCTGCCTTGGGGGACACTTCGTGATGTCCCCATAGCGACGATGCCAAAGCACAAAGAGACTTGGCAAAATCCGTATGACCCGACTCCAGAACAACCCAAGCGCGTGTACTATTTTGCGCAGTGTCTGCTGACCACGCTGACTGAGTTCGTAGCAACCGACCAGGCATCGGACGAAGAGAAGCGACAGCGCGACCTCAAGAAATGGAGCCTTGTCCCAGTCAGTAGCGGCTGCTGGAGCATCGGCTACATTGAGCTCAACTTGTTGCTGACCGACGCACCACTGTTCGTACCGAGGATGCTCGAACACGACGATGGTAGACCTTCCCGAACTCTTTGTATGGCTGCAATGTGCGGTACTTTCCATTACGACGACAATAGCGATCACCCTGAAGAGCTTGCAGAGCACCTTCAGCAGGCTTTTGACCGAGAGTACATGAAGCCCCTGACGCCAGACGTTTGTCAGATCCTGCGCGATCACTGCGCCATGCTCTTCCCGTGCATGTACAGCCTCCTCGCACCACACGGTAAGATCACCACCTCATTTGCGGCTCACTCTATCGCGGACAGATGGGGGTTCGGCCAAGAAATGGAAACGTGGATTGAACAAAACTGCAGCGCCGATGATCAACTACACCTTTAGACGAGTGTGGTCATCGAGTGAAACACGAGTTTATGTTTGAAGTGAGATTCTAAATGTTTAGTATGTTTATTATCTTGATGTTGCTGCCAGCAGGTTTATCGTTTGCTGTCCCTTGATGTTTGACCTATGCTATTCACAACTACCGCGTATCATTCAAACGGATGAGATCGAAGGACGACAGGGGTTGCATTCAAGCGAAGGTTAGCAACGACGTAGGCGAGGTTTGTACTCCATGTGTCGATCACCGCACCATGTACAAAGTTTGTTGTTTGCTATACAAGTTGTTAAACAACAAAGCGACCCACTTGTGAATGGTATCTGCGACGACCAAATATGTACATTGAATATTACAGCGACCCTGATACACATATCATGTTGATACTACAAACTTGGTTCGTGACATGTAACACCATTTTTGTATTTGTAATGGTGCGGGTATACACCATAAACTACATTTACAAATCACGATGACGACAAAAGCAAAATTAACGCATACTACTCCGACCTAAATAGCGACCACGGGAGCAAATAAAATAACGTGAAAGTAGACAACTATACTATACGAAAAACTGACCACTGGACCTTGCAGCTATCTATGTTAATACTCTTGCCAATCACATACTAGACGGCAAACATAGTAACACATATCTGTATATATTTCAGCGCAAAATGCACATTACATGTGCTGGCTTCCGGCTTATACTATTCTTGGCATCAGTAAATACTAAACGTTCCGCAAGAATGTGACATAGGTGTAACTTGCATAACAAGTGTATTACATCACGCAAGGAGACCAGCCCCGCAATACTTCGTGTCACCATATTAGTGGACGAGAAGAGCAGTATTCGACATGTCATTGAGAAATCACTCAAGCATAGATATCTATGTACATATTTGGATTGTGAGGTTGGTATTCGCATCAGCGATCATATTATAATAGTCCGCGCTATGATGGTATATTTACTTGCAACTCTTACTGTATGTATGTTTGTCTTGATAACTAAAACCTCGTTTCTTGCGGAATCACTCATAATGGGAAAACGCGCGCGCTTTACTACGAACACAAATGTCACCTAATACAAATGTACCCGACACGAAACATGAACAAGAGGCAATTTTTGCAATGGATAAACATGAAACTGTGTCAGTGTCACAAAATAGTGCTATATATATCAAGCCGAAATACGTTCATTTTAAAGCAAAAGAGAAATACGTGCTCGATTCAATAATAACAAGCGGGAGATGTCGTGACACCGAGTTTATCAAAACACATAAACTGAATGATAAATATGTGTTCCCGGTGCATGCGCGATTATCTTAACAATCATATATGCAGAGAGAGAGAGAGAGACTGCACCTTTTGGCATAATGTAACATTGCTTTTGTATCTGATAATGCCACACAAAGGCAGTTATATCGGTAAACAGCATATACTTTAACATGAGACCGAACTAGACTGTATTATCTTAGTTTGTTCTGCTATAAAATCGACCATTTAAGAAAAGTGTCGTTGCAATTGGTAAGCGAGGTGATTCATATAGTCATACGGTTATATAAACGGCGTCACGATAAGCAAATCCGGCTTGTACCGCTATTGCTGCGTAAACGACAAATACGTCATTTATTAAAAGTCATGATATTTGGTCAAGACGTGACAATTTGGCGATCTACGATGTTGGTATGGATGCAAAGTGTGGTGGTATATTTTGAATTAATGGCTATAATTGCCTCACTGAGTTTATGCTCGCCGACGAATACCCTAATGGTCGATTTTCTAGAGGAGCAGAGTGGTAGACGTCATAGTTCGGACAAATATGATTGTGCTAGATCGATCGCGCAAATAGATACTTTACATTATCATCTATTTTGTGTTATAGATTGAACTAATATGCACCAAGAGACTAACATGTTATCGTAGGTGCATATATCGCATCTATGTCGTTACATGCATGCGCAGGTCGTAGTATGCAACATATTTTCTGTCGTAATATTGAACATTGATGAAGGGAGCTCAGTACTGAGCGGCATTAATTCAAAACGCTTTCAAAATTGATTCCTTAACAAAGTAATTCATTTGGGAATTACATTAAGTCAACGTCGTGGGTTCCCACTCTCCATCTATTTTTGGATTTTTTCAGGTAACGATATCCCGTCAAAAACAGCATGTAATGTTTTGGCGTTGGTATCCCAACTATCACTATTCTTCAAGAGTTTACAGATTAAGGCTCATGTGTTTTTTCCACATAGCAAATCGCGTTTCCATATAAGAACGGTCCTTTTGACTGCAGTTACACGCGCGACTGTTTGGCAATTACGATGTACAGTGTACTCTAAGTTGCATCGATTCAAATCGCTACAGTTTACACAGCGAGCACAGTTGTAAGAAAGCATATTTTTGCTCGTATTTCATTGACAACCACTTTATGTTCAAAGTAAACAACTATTGCATTATTAAACCCGTACGACGTATAGGTATTACAATTTTGTTTGACGACACATAATATACTCCGGAAATAATGCAAAAAATGAGCTAAACCCATCGAATTAAAAATGGACTTGAACCATGCAGCTAAACAGTTTTCTGCCTGTTGATATACATTTCTAATTACCATAATCTAGGTAATTGATCGAATAACTACAAATATATATACACCATTACTCATGATTTAATCGGTCAGCACGAAAATAGGAGCAAAAGTGTCGACACTGTTTTTCATCGTTTGATGGAGCGCCTGTATAGTACGTGTAAAAGCTTTCATTCGTGCATTTTATCTTAAGAAATATGATTTTTAGCCCTTGTAGATTTGGTAGCCTTTTCTCACGATCGTTTGTGCGATACAGTAATGAGCACATTGAATAAAGTGGCTCCAGCCTTGCTCTGTCATAAGCAGTTTTGATCATTGACAAAACCGACGGTTAACAAGCGTGTTTACTCTGTGTAGTTATATCCTTCACACCACGAAACATTCGATATGACAACACATCATTTTATTACCAAGAAAACGAAGGTTTTTCGGCTGCATATTGATATGCCCGAGAGCAATTGATACAAAATTTAAAATTGCTACCACTTGCTTGCCGTTGTGACATGTGTTGTTGTCTACCATGCATTGTAATATCCAAGACTAATCTAGATAATCTACTGAGCAAAAAATATGAAGTATATGTGTCTATGTTTGCGATACCCCATTGTTCGAGTATTTATGGACAGGACAGCTTAATTGGAAATGAGTGAAGCCGTTTCACGAGTGGTTATTAAGCGTAGACCTCACAGTATGATCTTTGTCAAATTTTTATCATCGTAGGACACAGCAACATTAACACAATGATATCTTGAAATGGTTTTTCCAACTTCATATATTATTCACTAGTTGTATTCCGTGTATTCAATTGAGTAATACTTGTAAGAAGGTTTTGGTTAATGCAAAAACTACAGGAGTATTCGCTTTCGCTACTCGAAAACTGCACTACACAAATAAAAGCTAAAGCCTTGTGTTTTTACCGTTTCTATTTCGGTTAATCGGTAGCAATGCCGAGATACACAGTTAGTTAGGGGGAACATCGTAGTTAGTTGAATTAGACAGGATGTAATGCCGATATGAATATGTCAAAGTGAAAGTGCATTAAACACGTCAGAAAATGGGCTTGCATCCTAAGAATGTATAATTTGTTTTTGAAAACATTTTGATATCTTACCATTGTCCAGAAGTTGATCCTTCCACAACATGAGCTTTTTCACATGTCGGAGCCTTGATATGTTAAAAACTCTAAATACCAATCGCTCACCCACTTAACTAATGTATGTAGTACGGCAGCAACATCGCGAGCGGAATCGACAACACCACCACGTCAAGCACAGCGATCAACGACATCCACGAGACGATGGCAACGCAGCATGTGACGACGACGCCAGCGACGAATCCAAGCCACGTAGTACCACGCCACGCTGCACCACGCCACGCTAAACGACGTGACGCCAAAATTTAATGCCGTGCTATCGCGAGAAGGTGACAAAGAGGCGATAACCGATGACTCCGTCGCTGCAAACCGCAGCAATGCAATCTAACATCCCACAGCAAGCTTTAGCGTCGCGGCCATAAAATCAGCGGACAAGAACAAGGTAAGCATGCCAGAGGAGCTACAGATGAGCGGGTATGCGGTTTATCTACTCCGAAGGAGATGACAGGAACGTCTCTGACACCGAAGTGGAACGTCTGGAGAGCGGCAACGGCGACAAAGAGGACTCTGATCCGATCTTCAAGCACGTGTGTCGATCGTTTTTTACGCGTGTAGAACCTATGAACTTATTATCGACTGCATGGTCATATCTTGCCGATCTTTGCTAGTTGTTGTTTGGAACTATTCGACAGGCAGCATGGGTCGTCGTTAAGCACACTCACGTCCGCCGACTCGCTTCTATCGTTGCTGTTTTTTCTGCCCAAGCTGCTTTGAGTTACGATCACACAAGAATTAGATCGATGTCACAAACACACGGTATCGGTGCGAGCGTAGGCGCGGTATGAGAGGTAGCGCTGGACATCAAAAGAGCCGGAAACGAGGCTAGGGATCGCAATTCTGTTGCGCATACAACTCGCTTTCGAACCCCACAAGTTTATGCGCGTCATCAGCTTGTTGATCGTGCACATTTTGTGCCCTCACATGCAAAGATGGTGAAGCACTGGTCACCGATTGATGTTGGCGCCGTACCGGCCGGTACGTTTGTCACGGTTACACCTCGAAATTTGCTCAGACAAGGGCTCCAGAGCATCAATTTCACAAAAAAACGACCCGCGCGTTAAGCGCAACCGCGTTAGGGAATTGCAGATGATGATCGACTGCGTGCAACATAGCTACATCGCGACTGAAATCTGCCACCCGTTGTGTATTTCGAAGAGCAATTCCTGCCCAGCTGCTCGCGCTACAATCCCACGAGGCAGTATCTAAAAGATAAACGTTACAATTGGGGAGAGGAGGGAAGTAAAAATCCTCGTCACACGGTGCGCCACCACTACATATTGCATGTAGTACACAGAGTACTTTTACTTTATTGTTACTTTTGACATGTCAAACCCGTCGACATGTTGACACTGTTTTCCCTAAGCGTTGAACCCTGAATATACAAATGAACATTTCGAGGTGTACTGTGGCTAAACGCCGCGTGACGCTACGTTAACAGTGGACGACGTAAACGCCGGTGCATTCAACATTCTGCGAAACATGAACGTGCTGCCGCCTCATGTCGACTCAGCGATGGCCAATCGGCTTGAATATATACCTTCGCTTGCAGTAAACTACATGCGACCGCGACGCCCGAAGGACGTGCCACGAGGCAAACCCAAGGTCGCTGTCAGTATGGAATCCCCGGTCATGACTGCGCCGTCTTGGATGGACAGCAAGTCGGTCCACGTCTTGGTGACTGGCGGCAATTAACAGATGTCTACAGTCTGTAACACTTTTTTGTGTAAATGGGTTTATCGCTCCTACTAACACGATAATTTTGGTTGATATCGTGCTCAAAACCCGGGTAGTGCAAAGAAGTTTTTGCCGTGTCCGTAGTTAATCGTACACAACACCGATTGATGAGCGGAGTTTACAGGTAAGATTTATCGGCCTCCAGCTGTACTCCATCCATGTGAGCGTCAATTTTAATAAGTAGTACAGGATCTCGATTTTTTTGGTTTGTTGACCTAGCTGGGGTGAGGGGTTAGTGAATGCCTTTACAGTGTACAAGACACATGCTCGACAGCGCGGGAGCGCCAAGCCGGGCCACGACTATTCCCTCGAGACGATGCAAGCACAGCTGCTAGCGCTCACAGCTGAGGACTTTGCGACAGTCGGTGTCAGTGGCACATGTTTATCGTTCTTGCACATATTAATCTTGCTAAATGTATGCGCTTCTCTCTTGTGCACGTGATCGATATGTCAAAAGTACGACGAGGTCTTTAGCCCACGACCAACACAGGTGACGCCGCGATCTAGAGGTCTCTTCAGCCGCATCACGCGCGAGAACCTGGACTTCTACTTGACAACAGACGGCTCGTACGAGCGCCGACACAGCTCGTGCAAAGTATGCGCGATTGTGCGGGTAAACTCAAGAAGCGTCAACTTATTGACGGACGCAAGAGGCGGCGGCGGCGGTAATTAACAGACACAACAGGCACTGCTGTGAGCACAGTTGCGAGTACTGCTGCTATTGCAGATGGCGACCACGCCACACAAGGACGTCGCAAGCGCAAGACGTGCAGCAACCCACGCCACACGACCAAGTATTACTGCGGCGCTTGCAGCGGCGTCATCGCTCGGTGCGTCGCTCGCTCATTTTACTGCTGTTGACTACTTGCTACTGCTCACACTCGCTACGCATGCGCACGTGCTACTTGTGCAACGTCGCGCACCAACCGCAGTACGATGGGGTGCGAACGTGCTTCCAGATCTGGTACGAGGTCTTCGACTGCGGCGGCAAGAGGGACAACTCGCGCATCCAGATGCGCAAATTTGGAAAGAATCGTAGCAACCGCCAGATATTCGAGATGGCCAATGAGGGCGAGCAGGTCAAAGAGTAGGCTACAGTCGATAGCGAGTAGGCGACATGAAGCGTGTCATCAATAAATGCTTACATTGTTTCTGGATCACTGGCTACTTTAGTCTCGTTTGTGGTTTTTTAACTTGATACAGTACCTTTTTTAGACAGGACATATGTTTATCCTAACAAGATCAACATGTACAATTGACAAGCGTGGAAAATTGATTTATGATGATAACCACGTCGGATGTGACACAAGCGAAGCCTTATTCTGATGATCATTCATTTGATAACCGAGCCACATGTTGGATAGGTGAACATGCGTGAGAAACATTTGGTGTACAAATAATGTGCGGGGAATGGTGGGTTAAGTCTGAAGGCACAACCAGTAATGAGTACCGGAGATCGCGATGAGTACAGTACTGCAGTGGCGTATAACGATCCTTAGTTTTTTTGGGGTCTCGAATATAGGACATGCTGTATCCCTATTGAATACAAACATTTGTTGAACGCAATTAGTTAACATCGAGCCGAATACTAGAATCTCTTTCCTTTCACGTCACCTTTGCGATCGTCATGTGGTACTTGATGTTCCAACCTGTGCCACTCCAGCATCGCACAGAGAGTTCGTCGCCTGCAACAATATCGATCGACGAGGAGTACCAGCTCGAGCTGCCAAACTTGAAAACGTTCAGCAATTTCTACACTACGCCAGCGTCGTATCACACAAGGATGTCAACGACGCCATCGTGCGGTGTTTTCTTTTAACAGGTACGCGTTGAAGTTGACGACATATTCCCCAGCAAACTTGAACGTCACGTGGCGACCGTCACACAGCTCGAGGTTGCCGTCCGTACCGCTGGTGTGTTGTCTGTACAACGTCAAAATCTCTATCTCGTCCAGGTATGCTCCATTGCCTTGCAAGAAAAGCGACTTGTACGCTGCTTTTTGGTACATCAGCTGTTTGCTCCGTATCTGTACCTTTTCCTCCTCAACGCAAAGCTTGGCATTGTGACCTCAAGTGGCGACATCCTAATTGGCTGCACCACAAACCGGTAAGTAGCGCGCCACTCGACGTCGTAGATGCGCAGCTTCAGTATGAAGACGAGCCTCAGCTTGTCCTCGAGGTCGACGAGGTCCCGTTTGCACTTACTCGACTCGTTTGTTGTCGGTGCGTCGAGGCGCGTGCGGAAGGTCTGTGCGATAGCGCGGTTGAGTACATTCAGCCCATCTACACGAGATGTCATACGGAATACAACACGAGTGTCGTACCGAGATGAGATCCGCTCGTTTGATACGACAAACAAACGAATCATAATGCGAGAGCAGCTCAAAGTCGTTTGCGCGCCTAGGGTAGTTCATAATAGTGGTTAGTGCTGTTGAGTGCAGACAGCGCACTCGCAAGCACGTGAGCAGATTGATACATACAAACCAACACACACGTACCATCGCGCAGGCTCGTTCCGCCGTTCCAGCTCCGTCGTCAGCACAATGCCACCCTTGAATACCATTGCGTATTGAAACTCAGTCTCTCGCACGGATGGTAATGCTGCCGATCCCGTAGTGTTGCAGACCTCTTCTAGCGGAGCTGGAGCGTCCATCGCGTATGCCGTTGCTGCGCTGCTGTTGCTGCAAAATCGAGGACTGGCAACAATGGTGACAGCTCGCTGTGCTTTGACATGACAAAGACTCGGCATCAATCTGCCAAAGTTGTGATTATATAACAGGACGACTGCAACTTGATTACTCAAGTGACGCTGGTATCTTAACTCCGTGCCGAACCTTATATTCCCCGTCGCCGAGTATGTGCCTATATAAGTAAGAAACATCTATTTTGTGACGAAGGTACAATAGCAGGAATACATTACTAAATTTCGTTTTATTGGACCATATCAAATGGAAAAGGTATTCGAATAGGATGGTATATTTATTATGGCAGGACCCGTTGTTATAGTGTAGCTGGACTACAAGAAAGCTCAAATGCAAATTCTGTTTAGCGTCGCTTTAACCTTGTGATACGAACTACTCAAGCGACGTTAGGATCTCTGCTTCGCGCCGATCCTGACCAGTCGAGTCTCGCGACTCGTAGGCACTCTCGCTCGCGCCTCTGCGCTTTCATCACGCGCGGTGGCCTTCTGGTTCACACTTCGTCATTTGCTTCCAGGTTACAATCTCTCAACGCCACATCAGCAGTAGCAACCAGCAGCAAACACAACCACTCAAACCAATCGCCAGCTCTACAGCGATGAAGATCCACGATCGACCCGGCTGGCGAGGCGGTGTTCACGCGAAAGCGTTCTGGGTGTTTGCGATTATCGTCCTCTGTTTTGCAGTTGCGACGGCTGAGGAGCACGCGATTTCAGCATGGTGGTGGCCCCCACGTCCGACACCGACCCCATCGAAAAAACCACCGTCACCGCCACCCACTTTACCATCGGTTGCACCACCACCACCATCGGTAGCGCCACCACCACCATCGGTAGCGCCACCACCACCATCCGTAGCGCCACCACCGCCGGTCGTAGCTCCAGTACCACCGCCTCCGCCGGCTGTAACGCCAAAACCACCGGTCGTAGCGCCATTACCACCAAATCCAGTTCCAGCTGGGACTGCGTGTCCATCACCGCGTATCCGCAAGTCATGGGAGAGCTACACGCAAGCCGAGAAGACGCGGTACCTCGCTGCCGTTGGACTCGCCATGCAGCGTGGACTCCATCAAAAGTTTGTCCAAATGCACGTCGAAACGAACTCGGAGCTCGAAGCGCATCGCAACTGTATGTTCATCTACTGGCATCGCATGTACCTCCTGGGGTACGAGAACATGCTCCGGGGTCTCGGCAGCGACTACATCTGTGTGACGATCCCAGTGTGGGACCACCTCGCTGCAACGGCGCGCGGCACTACAAACGCGTGCAGTAGCATGGAGAGCTGCGCGCCGATCATCGGCGACTTTGGTGGCTCGACGGTCGGGACGCGCAAGAGCTTGTTGATCGACGCCGTCTCGATCCCATCGACTTCGCCAGCGCTGTGCATCAGCAACGGCGTGACGACGAACTTTTGCGGGAACAGCACGACGTGTGCGCGCTGCATCATCCGCGGTCCGTTGACGAGCACGCGCTACCCGGGCGACGCGTCGTTCGCGTCGGTCTACACTCAGTTATTCCGATACAACACGTGGGACGCTGTGCGCAACTCGATCGAAGGCGGTGTCCACAGTACGTTGTACAGTGTCGTTGCTGCGGTGTTGTGGTAATGAAGGTCTCTCACCGTTCGCGTTTTCTTGGTTTGTATTGACAATAGATGCAGTGCACAGCGAGCTCAGTGGCATCATGTCGTACTTCCAATCACCCGTTGATCCGCTGTTCTATTCGCATCACGCGTTCGTGGACGCCCTGCAGGCGATCTACCTCAAGTGTCAGCTCAATAGCGCCACGACGCTGCTCCAGAGCGCCGTGAAAGGCAGCGACCCGCGGTTCTGGGCGAGTTGCGCACGCCGATCGACTGGATTGTTTGTCAACTCGGACGAAGTGTACATGGCGCTGCGCAACTACGCGAACAAGTGGGTCCACGTGCGCAGCGACCCGAACAACTTGCTGTATCCGTACTTCAAGGACCTGCCGGCCAAGTACGCCGACCTCGTCGACGCAAAGGACCTCGGCGTGTACAGCTACACGTACGAACTCAGC
>JAADXH010001186.1:0-12858 GCA_023337595.1 Globisporangium camurandrum | reverse complement strand
GAATTACACGTTGCTTGTCAGTGCTATCCACTCGTCACTGTCACTGAAACATCATATCTAAATAGCATGATGTAACTCGTTGTGGCTTGCAAGCTATGGACTCATTTGTGGGTGTGCGTAAACTTTTGTCCTTGAGTGTACTCATGCGGTAAACTGCATTTCTCCTGTCGTCCTATTTTACCTAACATAATGTATACCACTCTACAGTATTTGGTACCACGAATGATCAACTCCCAGTGTTTACCTTTATAGTGTTATTTGACATATATATTGAGCTTTCATATCGCAAGACATCAAAAATCGCTTTGACGTGTACACTTCGAAGACATGCCGCCGCGCGCTCGCAAACGCCAGCTCTCGGACGTCGACGGCAGCGACAGTCCGTCGTTTGCCTCGAAAGAGGAAGCGTCTAGTTATATCGACGATGCGAGTCTTGCGTCGCTCGATGTGTCGCTCTCTGCAACTGGGTCGCCATCGCAGGAGGTGCTCAACGACAACTACCGCGCCCCGACCACCGCCACTCGCGTCGTCACGAAGCGGTCGCAGCTAAGTGCGCGCGACAAGCTCACGGTCATCGAGTGGTACCACGCACAGGGTAAAAACCAGAAAGCGACTGCGGAGCACTTCAAAGCCCTCCCCGGGTACGAAAAGCTCAGTCAGAGCAGCGTGAGTCGGTACATCACGGGGGAAGCCAAGATCCGTGCGCTTGTCGAAAGCGGCCGCGCAGACGTCGTGCGCGTCAACTCGGTCCGGAATCCGGACTTTGAGCACACGCTCGTCACGTGGCTCGACCGTGTCATCAGTAGCAGCAACACCAACAGCGCGACGGACGCGTCAACGTCATCGTCGTCAACGTCGGCCGTGCGGCTCTCGGGGGACCTGATCAAACAAACGGCAGCAAAAGTGTACGATCACCTCGGAACGCCCGAGAGCGAGCGCCTCGAGCTTTCCAATGGCTGGCTCCGGTCGTTCCAGATCCGTCATGGGCTCCGTACGAGTGGTTTGAAGCAAAGGCGTTCGCTCAGTGACGCGGTCGTTGCGACAAGCGACAGTGTGAGCGACCATCCGCAGTTGCTGCCGCCACTGCCTTTATCGACACCAGCAGCGACAGCAGCAGCACCGAAGCGGGCGGACAGTGACGACCTGCGTGTTGACGACCACGACGATACGACCGATACGGCACTGGGGGCGATCGACGCACCTGCAGTCGCAGCGACATCGACTGCAGTAGTCGAGACGCCGATGCGTCCAGCAACATCCGCTACTGCTGCTGTCGTTTTGTCGCCGCTACTGGCAGCGTTTGTGCCTTCTGCACCGCCCGTCGGCGCACTGGCATCATCGTCGTCGTCGTCGTCGTCGCCCCAGCCATTGACGCTGCCACATCGTCCATTGCCGCCGTCGCTGCCGTCGCTAGCAACCCCTCCATTGACGCAACCTCAACACCATCCGCCGTCAACAATCGTAATCCCTGTCGTGCGATCGAGTCCGTTAAGCACTACCTCACCGCTTCGCACGGTCAAAGCGCCTCGACAACAGCCAGCGCCAGCGCCGCCGCTAGCGCCTCCACCGCCACGTGCAAGCGTCTCGAACGACGTGCTCAAGTGTGAACAGGAGCGCATTGCGCTCCGCATCCGCGATTTCCTGAGTTGGGACCATCGACGCAGTGTACGCGACGTCTGGTCACTCGACGCACTCGAATTCGCGTTTGCGCATGCGCCACGCGTCGTCCCCCCTAACGCTCCGTCTTCTACTGCTAGCAAGAGCAAGAGCAAGCAGCGCTTCACGGTTGCGCTCGCAACGAACGTCGATGGCTCCGAGCGCCGCACGCCACTGCTTGTCAGTCGCGGTCGCTCCGAGCATTTGCTTCGTTCTCCAGCAGCCGCAGCCGCCGCATCTGCGGTAAGCGTCGCGTTTGTAGCGAACCGCCATGCGGCGCTCACGCCTGATGCGTTGACCACGTATCTTGCAACGTGGAACGCTGAGTTGGTCGCATCACAGCGCCACGTGCTGGTGCTCGTCGACAGCACCATAGGCGACAACGTCGAGACACTGGACATGACAAACATCCAGCTCGAGTGCGTGAGCGCCGACGCAGGCGTCGCGGACCTCGTCCATCCGTTCCGCGACGCGGTCGGCGGCATTGCGCGCGCATTCAAAGCCAGCTATCGACGGCTCGTCGTACTGCGTGCTGTTGACTTTGTGCTGTGCGCTACAGCGTCCACGTCGACGTCGCTTGAGTCAGTCGACGTGGACGCTGTTGCAGCAATCGAACTCGTCGGCCGCGCGTGGCCGCTCGTTGCGAGCGAGACGATCGCACGCTGTTGGCGCAACGCGCGGATCTTACCGACCGACCAGTCGAATGCCCGCATCGACGTGCGACCGAGTGCGCTTGCGTTGCGCGACATCGCTGCGTTGGAACAAGCGCTAACGCTGTTGGCGACCGAAGCGCGCGCGTGCGGTTTCGACGTCGAGTGTCTGGACGCTGCGACGTTTGTCGACGTCGACGCGCGGCCGCTTCGTGATGCCGTCAGCGACGACGACGACGACGACGACGATGCGATGGACGGCCGTTCAAGTGACGAGAGCGTCGAGCCGGTGCGCGTGTACCAGTCGCTCTTGACGCTCGAGCAGTTTTGGCGCGAGCAGCCGCTGCACGTGACCGACGACGTCCACAAGCTACTGCAGCTCACACGCGTCGAGCTCCAGCGTTCGATCCGCCGTGCGCGTGCGAGGCAGCAGACAGGGCAGAGTCCGTCATACACATGAGCACGGCGAGTCGCGCACACGTAGGATCAACAGTGTGTGGACACAGCAAGGACAATAAACGCGTTGATTTGCTGCATGTGCGATTTGTGAACGGTGATTTTGTCCGCTGTACCACGCTGTAGGGAGTCTGCTCTTTGGGAGACTGTGTGTGGTTAGTCTGAGAGCTTCGTCAAGACTGGTCATGCATTTCGATCTAGACTGTAGTGTGCCACTAGTTGACAGCTATCGTATGTCGCACAGATCTTCGGTCAGTGAGTCGAGGAACGATGGCTCCTCGTCTCGTGCCGGCCACTTCGATTTACAATACGCCAGGATTGGATCGATCACGTCCGACTCGATGCAGAGCTCTTTTGATGCCACTTCGTCATCTGCATCCTTTGCGTCGACGGTACAGTCGTCCAAGTCCAGTTTCTTGAGCTTCTCGAGTCCGGTCTTGCAAGCTTGGTGCTTGCACATCTCGTCCTTGATGTGCTCGGCCGGCAGCGACCTGATCTTGAAGCTCGTCATGCACGAACATAGGCGCAAGTCATCGTTGTCGGACAGCATGTCATCGAATGCATCTTGATCGCAGCGTGGTCGTTGGCTATCGTTGCGAGGACGCTGTTGATCTTGCTTTTGTTTCTCATAGGAAGCGCAATGTTTCAAGATCGGATCGATGATTTCGCTTACGATCTTGAGCTTCGTTCGATCGCCATCGACCTTGAGGATGCAGTCGTTGTAGCCGAAAAACTTGACAGTCGCGAGTGCCGGCACGCAGTTGCTGCTTTCACACATGCGGTTGTAGTTGTCGGGAGCGTGTAGATCGAACACGGTGATGGCTGTTTCTCCTGTACACATTGCAAGTTGGACGAACTGCAGTTCGCCAAGCTGCTCATTGTCACAGAATGGACCGCTGTTCGCGATAGCAGCAGCCCTAGCAGCAACAGCAGCAGCAGCTGCAAGGAGCACAACGGGCAGCTTCATCGTGGAGACGAGTTGCAAAAGTGAGAACTGAGGATGTAAGGAGCCCGTTTGAGCGCATTGCTGATGCGTCTGGTGGCATCGGGCGGTGTGGTTTTCAAATACCCAACGACCGATCGGCATGTGCAAAGGGTTGCTAGTGCATGACAGGGTTGAGCATACTGTCGTTGATAGATCGACAATGTACGATGTCGCCACTGTAGACGGACCGACATCATTCATATTTGACTATTGCCTACAGTACTGCTGCTACCCCACACTCATCCACACTCGACGCGCCAAAAGTCTTCCCTATTGTCCTACACACAAACATGCACTCGCTCTATTCTACCTCCTACGTATTCCTGGCGTCCTGCACAACTGACGCAAACAAAACTACAGAAACCTCTCGTGCTGGTGACGGCGATCGACGTGACGACGCGTCGACGTCTTTGCTGTAGCTGCTGCATCCTCCCGTTCTGGTTCACGCTCCAGCTCTGGCTGTTGCTGTTGCTGCTGCTGGTGGTTGTGCGCCGCTCGGTAAACGTCGGTGCTGCCGATCGAGAGACTCGATGCAATCGACTCGACGAGCGATGCGCGGTCGTCGTATTCGTCGTCGTCGTTATCGTTCAGGTGCGTATGGTGCGTGTAGTCCGACATGAGCTCCGCGAGCGACGCGCGGTACCGCTCGAGCTCCGACAGCGTCATCTGCGGACGCGCTGCCGTCCGTGGCGACTCGGTCACGTAGTCCGGTGCGTCGGATGACGACGACGACGAATTCGCAGACGACAAACTCGCAGACCGACGACGACGCGTCTGGTGATGCTCATCGTGATGCTCATCGGCGCTGTCACGAAAGAGCAGCTCGTCGTCTGGTGCAAGTTCACTCAAGCGGCGCTCGACGCCGTCGTAATAGATCGAATCGCGTGCAAACGACGTCGGCCGCTCGTGCTGTCGTGGATATTGCTGCTGTTGCCACTGGTGCACGTCCGTGAACGACGTTCGATACAACGATCGACTGCTGCTGCTGTCGCTCAGTGGCGTCGACGCTGTCGACAGTGTCGACAGCACTGGCGCTGGCGGCGGGGCGACGTACTCTTTGCGCATGAGATGCGGGAAGTCGACAAAGTCCAGTTCACTGAACGTATCCGACTCAGTGTCGCCACCCGCCGCGTTGGTGGTGCGAAGCTGCTGCTGCTGCTGGAGCGCGTAGTGATGTGCTGCCGCCGCTGCAGCAGCATCACGGTCACCGCTGTGGCTGCTTCGACTGCTGTGGCTGCTCGCGCGACTCGATACGATCGATGCACGACGACGACAAAGATCGCCGTCGTGGTCGTGGTCGTGGTCGTCGTACGGCGGCAGATCTGAGTAACGCGGTGCCGCCGCACTGCTCCACGACGCACGGAGCGCAGCTGCTTGTTGTTCGGGCGACGGTCGCCCCATGAAACTATCCGTGCGCCGCATGCTGTTCCTCTCGTCGTGCTCCATCGATCGCATCGTCGAGGACGATGTCGAGTGCGCCGACAGGTCGCGCGGACGCGCATGTGCGTGACGCTCGGACGTTGCAACTGCGAGCTCGAAAAGCGGAATCTGTTCGAGATCGTCGTCGAACGAACGCTGTAGTGGCTGCTGTCGATGGACCTCGCGCTGCCGCCGGTCGCTGCTGCTCGCACTGCGGCGCACGGGCGTCGGCGCCAAGTGGAACCCGCGCGTGGACGGCTGCCGATCGATACCTCGTGCGCTGCTGCTGCGTTCGATCTCGCTTGCATACACTGCCATCATCTTACTGAGCGCCTTCTGGCGAACGTCGTCACTGCCGACAATCCCATGTTCGATCTCAAACAGCTTCATTGCAGACAGCGCCATGTAGTGCGCCAACTCGTCCCGATCGCGATCGCTGCTGCTGCTGCGACTGTCACTACTGTGCGTGCGCGGCATCGCGGCCTCGCGGTCGCGGCGGCCGCCCATGCAGCGCTCCAAGCGCTCATTGGTTGTCAGTCGCGTGTCGCCGTCGTCGTCGTCGAGCACAAACGCACTCGCCATGGCGTCCGTGTACCGCGGCGGGTGCTCGTCGTCGTTGTCGTCCTGCTCGCGTGACGTCACAAACGGCGATCGCCGTCGCGGTATACGGACGTCGTTGCTGGGCTGCATCGGCCGTAGCATGGGCGACGCTCTGTTTGCAACGTGCTGCTGCTGCTGCTGCTGCTGGCTGTAGCGCTGGTCGAGATCATCGTCTCGATAGCGTTGATCGCGTCGTGACGGTGACTGTGAACGTGCAACGCGCAAGCCGTTGTTGTTGTAGTTGCTGCTGCGCGTACGCGCACGTGAGCTGCTATTCGACGACGACGATTCGTCGGACCGACGCACGCGCGTACGCGCAGCAGCAGCAGCGTGGAGGAACGAACCTGCAGATGGTAACGGCAGCGACCCGACGTGCTGCTGCTGCTGACGATTCAAACGATCGTGTAGGCGCTCGTAGTATCCAGCATCTGTCGTTGCTTCGTCGTCCATGTTGTCGCCAGTGTCACTGTCGCCGTCGCCCCAGTCACTCGCAATCCGAATTGCATCCAACGATTCTTTCCGCAAGTGATCGCCACTCTGTTCCATGTGACGAAAGTGTTCAAAGAACGGATCTTGATGCGCCAAGCGCCGTCTGCTGCTGCTGTCGTCAGTACGATCGCGCGATGCCGATCGGCGCTGCTGCTGTGTTGACGAAGAAGACGACGAGCGATGGACAAGCGACCGGCGAGGCGCGTGGGGATGATGCGACAGCGTCTGCGTCGCAGTGTGGAGTTCGCGCTGCTGCTGCCGACGTTGCAATGCATCGCGCCGCTTGTGTTCGAGCTGCTCCAGTTGTTCGGACTTGCTGCGTGGCAAGCCCAACTCGTCATCACTATCAGCATCCTCATCCTCTTCGTCGCCATGCTCCAAGCCACTCGGACCAAACGGTGGCGAGTCAGCTGGTAGCGTCCGCCCGCCACTGTCCAATGACAGCGATCCCGACGCTTCGGATTCGGATTCGGATCCCACGCGATCGGCTTTCGGACGCGACAAGTGTGCTTCGAACGCCTGCTGCATGCGTTTGCACTCGAGCATGTCGCGCAAGCTGCGTGGATCTTCATGCGCGCGGTAAAAGTCGAGCTCGTCGTGCGCACGCGCGCGATTGGGAGGCGCTGCAACAGCCGCTGTGTCGACATCGTCGTCAGTGCTGGAAGAAGTCGTTTCACGCGTCGGTGGATCGTCGTCATATAACGGCGCGACGTCATCGTCGACTGGGACAACGACGCTGGCTCTTTGTGACGTCGTCGTTGCGACAGTCGCACTCGCACTCGCACGGTCGCCAAACAGGACGGCGTCCGAACAGCTGCGACACACGCGGACTTTTGTGCGCCCTCCTCCAGCTCTTAAAGAGTCAGCACTGGCTCTCGCAGCGACGTCCTCCTCTTCGACGATCAAGAAGCTTTTGCTGCAGGTCGAACAAACGACATTTCTACACTTGCGACAGCGCCACTTGCGATGGAACAGCCCGAATTTCGTTTCACACGCGTGGCAATTTGGATGATCGAGTTTGTTACTCGCAAGAGGGTTAATTTCCGGTACCAAAGTTCGAAGTTGCATCAATCGCTGCAATTGAAAGTACGTATTCACTTGTGCAATGTTCTTGATCCGGCGCTTCATCGCCAACACCTTGATCCAATTCGGACTGTTGCCTTTCACGTCCATATGCAACGTATGGATCGCATCGACGCATCCACGTTCGTTCGATTCCAAAAACACAAAGCCCGAGCGATACAAACTGCCTCGCACAAGTCCGTGGCTCTTGTCGAGACGCGGACAGCTCGGCAATCGGATCGAGTGGACACTGCGGACCCATCCGCGCTTCTTGGAGGTCGTATCAATGAACTCGTCGTGGCATTCCAAGTAACAAAAGTCGCGATTGCGCGCGAGTTTCGAAGGCGATTCGATCGCAGTCCACTTTGCTGCAACATAGTGTTTTGGATTGTCTGGAGTTGGCGCGGCGAGTGCATACAGCGTCTGTTGGTCCAGGATATCGCGGCCGACGGTCTGCGCAAACCCACTGCGCTTTGTGGGCGTATCGAGGCGGAAAAACGACGCGATCTCGTCGATCGTTGCGTAGATTCTCGTCGCGCCACGGAGATAGATCAATGACTTGGTGTTTGTATGCGTCGCCGACTCGTCGATGCCCTGACAGAGTTCGATGCTGTCGTTGTCCGATGCAAGGGGGACCCACGTCATCGGACCGCCGTGTAGGCGTGAGTAGTACACGACTTCTTTGCATGCGCGCTTGGCGAGCCCTACGAGGTACGACTGCTCGTCATCACTGAGTGGCGGTGGCTCGAAAAAGTCGTCCGGGAGTGGCAGTTTGCACTCTTTCGAGTTGTTGGCGGTTGTAGAGGTGGAGGCTGCGGGAATGCCGGAAGCGATTGACGACGACGACCCGTGTGACGCTTCCGTGTGGCGCAACTCGCGCTGCTGCGTCGCCTCGGCCGTGCGGTTCGGCATTGTGCACGCACGCTGTCACGATGTGGATGTTCGTGTAAGTGCGCTCCTGTGAGTGTTGAGCAGTCCATACAATCGACACAAGCAGTCAGCGTCATCGCGCTGTTTGTGTTTGCGACGATCGTGCGGCCCGCGCGTGCTGTGATAAATAGCGAGGTAGACAGGCAACGTACCGAAAAGTGTGCTGGCAAGCGCTCTCGTGTCCAGTGGTGCTTCCTGTGTGCTTCTCGCCGCCGTCACTGCTGTTGGCGCAGTCGATGCAACTGTCGCCGTTCGCGTTGCGCTCCACGTCTTCTTCTCTGCGTGCGGGTTCGACGTCAGCAATCGAATTGTTGATGAGCTGATCATCTGTTTGTATTTTACCGGGCTTCCTGAAATTTACTCAAACAGATGGCGAGCTTCGAAGTAACAATAAGCGAGCAAAGGCAGGAAAACGAAATGTGTGAACAAATTAACCCAAAAAAATGCATAAATGTCCACTGCCCAAAACACACAGCATGACAAAATCCAAGTGCGAGCCACGTGATCATCATTGCACACGGGAATCAAACACATGGCGAGCTTCTAACAAACAGCAAAATTGAGCAATCAATCTCAATTCTCAATCAATTAAAAGGCATGAAACCAAGATCAGTTAGCAAAGTGGCCAAGTCACATAAAATGATATCGTACGACTACTATGTATACTGTTTCGCCACGATTTCAATAAATATATAACGAAAATCAAGAAAGAGCGAATGCCACGTCACCGTCTGGTCCAGAATCGACTGTAAAAGTTCACGCCCCAACAATACGGATTTTCCATATATTTTTTGTTTGTTTATTTTGTTTCATTACAATGAGATGTGTGAAAACAGACTGGCCATTTAGTGCTTCACATAATACCATCTCTAAACGCGCCGCAACAATCAGGAATTTCCACATAAAAATTGTTTTCCAATGCTCAACAAACTATATTTAAAGATGAAATCCTCAATGCGATCACTTCCTTCTCCGCTCATTTGCACTTTTATGTAATATCGAGTAATATAATTCGGACGCGTAAAACCTCTGATTCTCGAGTTTTTTACTTCCAATTAGTAATATGAAAAAATTTACACTTCAAATTATATTTTTAAATTTATAACTTCGATTGCCTGTCCATCCAGTTCGTAAACAGTAGTTGTCCCGAATAGGAACACAAAAACTACCTAGGAACACAAACAGCAATAATCGTACTGCACCTGACAATCCTGGTATGCGTGCACACGTTGCGTATGCACTGCGGCACCGATCAACACATGCACTGCAGCACTGATCGACACTGCTTGTGCGTACACAAATATCAAGACAAGAGCACGAACGTAGTTTGTCAAATACACAGAACTCATATAGACAATAACGACACAATCACAAACTACATGTATTCCCCAGATTATTAGATGTCTGTCTGTACGTCCAATCTGCTATTCGCCATATACAGACATGTGAGCGTGCAGTAGCACAGTGTAGCGATCTCCTGGAACAAGTGCTACGAGATCGTAGTGATTGGTTCACTTTCGCCGGCGCCCACAGCAGCGAAGTACATCTCGATAAAAACCATAATGAGAACGCCACTATGAACGGGACACACTGCTGCAAACCTTTTAGCTCGCGTAGACCGAGTTCGATCCGTGGCGGCACCAGCACAAGCATATTTGATGCAATGTCCTCCATTCTTCGAGCTCGATCCGCACAGTATTTCGGGTCATACGCAATGACCACTCAATTCATGAAATCTGACAACACCGCCGTCCAATGGTCACCTTCGGCTTCGCTCACAGTCCAAATCATCGGACAGTAGATCATGACGTTTATTGCTTAGCGCAAGGACAGACGGTCGGTTTTATCGATGCGCGCTGTCGTTCCCCTCCTTGCGGCGTGGTGAATATATTCGGGTCGAGGATTTCGGCAGCAGACATCGATAATATCTTAAATTAAACACCCGGCGAGGCACGCTGCGTATAATGATCCATCTGTAAGACGATTTTCACCCCGAGATGTTGCACAGAACACGGAACGTCATGACGTGCCGAGAATGATCATTTTGCGGCGAAGGGTAAGTGTAGGAAACAACGACTGAACCATTTCGCGTACAGATGTATAGTACTTATTTCCTAGGCCTGGATTATTAAGCCATCGAAAGCATGGAACCACGCCGACAACAGTCGAGCGACGTTTATGATCCTGCAGCACAAATGCCAGGAATGCATGAATCACAGGATTCAAGAAAGGAAAATTCCTATACCGAGCACTTTGACAGTGATGTTATTGTCACTGAGTTGTTCTCGAACTCGCTTCCGCAGTGTGTAGGCGCTAACATACCTCTTAATCAACAATTGCTCCGGCAATTGACCTGAATCTCGGCGGCTGCCAGGACAAGCACGCCAACCTTGAAAAGCGCAAAATTGAACCATTTGGGTCCGCATCTTGACGTCGATCGCTTCTAATTTCGACGGCGAATCCGAAAGCAACAGCCCAGTGCCAGCGAGAGTTTGGTAGAGCTCATGAAGTGTGAGTGGCGTCTCGTCGTCGGTGACACGCAAAACGATGTCACTTGTCTCTTGTATGCTATTGTTCTTGCTGCCTTTCTTCTAGCTGTTGTATGTTCTGGTCGACCTCTGGCTTTCACCGCTCGTGGCGAAATGTTAGACGGTGGATGGGACTGCTAAGCTGGCAAAACGATCTCCAGCGTTGCGTCTGATTAAAAGGTATTCTGCTCGTTATCGCGAGACGCAAATGATCGGCGGCAAGATTCCGAGTGGCGTCAAGTCGGCGCTTCTTTGCCAGTGTTGGGGTGAGCACGATAGCGGGATCTACTGCGCACTGATGCAATCGGTGTTGTCATCTATGCTTGCGCAAGTGAAAATACGGTGCTTGCACCCGCGCAGCCATCGAGAGCACTAATGTACACTATCGATTTTTCGTTTCATTGGTTCTCATTCATGCCAGACTCTCAATCAATCTCGTGCAAACTTCTTGAGCGCTCAAGAAACGCCGACATCAAGCGGATGGGGCATTCTTGTGGTTATCCCGACTGAAAAGAGTGCGATGGTAGATTGAAGTCGTCATCGTTGTCGAACTTCTCAATAGTAAGGCCTTATGTATGCACCACCATTTCAGGACGGCTTCAATCGGGATGATGCTGTCGACGTACGGAATAATGCGACGCATTATGTGTCGAAACGACTCTACGCGAGTCTGTTTCGACCGACAGCTATACTACCTGTCGCGTTAATTGACCTCTGTGAGACGAGCGAGATCAAATAGACTATAAATTGCACTATTTATCGCGTATCGCAAATGATAGATCAATTTCAACTATCATACGCACCATGTACTGGAAGGACGATCGAGTTTGTACGAGAACAAAATAGCGCGGTCGAGTTTAATCGAGCTCGTACGAGAACATACTCTGTGCAGTCTCGATCGAGTATGCGTCACGTGGTAAAAGGAGCTTATGATGTAATCATATTCAGGCCATAATACGTTGCACGCAAATAGCTTACTTCGTTTACCAGACCCTGCACCTCGTCGTCGTACCCGCTGTTATGGCGATATCTGATCCGCATCACTTTCGTCGTGTTGACTTCTTTGGCGTCTTTGTAGAGGGATTCAATTAACTCGTCTGTTGTTAGTATTGATATCAAGGTGAGGGAGCATACCGCGTTGGTACGATGCCCACAACTCGTTGCATTCTATCCAATTGTTTAGTAAGTAGTGCATGACCACGTCCGAGTTGGCGATGAGTTCGATGGTCGTGTCTTGACAGAGAAACTTTTCGGCCGTCTCGACATACAAGGCAGACAAACGAGGTTGCGCAAGTGTTTCACTAGTAAGGTTGTGAAGTGCTCGTCGGACTTCGAGATCTCCCTGTTCAAGTAACGTATCACATGAAAATGGCACGATAATATACTTACCGATTCGAGCATGAGCAGTGCAAGATCGGTGAGTTTTTGTCTAGGAATAGGCGCTCGCCTGCGATGTACCCGGGAGATCTTGGTGGCGTTTCGCTGCGACGAAATCACCAAACATATCGAGCCGTCCAAGCTGGCGCTCCACAGGTTGCGATAGCAACTCCTTCGCAGCGTCTTCCCCGATGGTGGAAGCGAAGTTCACCAGCTGATCGTTGTGTTCGGCCAGTAGGTGGGAAACATTTTCGGGTCAAGCGACATAAAGTTGACGTGTGAGGAAGTGATTCGGGTGTCTAGATGACCGGGTCGAGGATTGACAGCTAGAGCTACCAGTTGTAACCTGAAGCTCGCAATTTTGTCCATGAAAATGTATTTCACCTGAGACTACCAAGATTTGGTTTTCGCAGCGAGTGACATGCAGAGCGAGTTGTTTACGATGTCTCGTCGTCGTTTAGCGCGTGCTTTATAACACTCTGCTCAAACGTGTTACACTGCTGGCCAAGTCTTTCCGGCCACCCAGCGTAGCTTCATGTTTCAGTCAGTTTTTGGAGTCAGGCAACTTCATATTTCTGTCAGGTTTTGGAGTCATGCAACGCTGTTTAGATATGCTACTCGGCTCGTTTCCCTCTACACGGTCATAGTCACAGAAAGCTTTAAGTCGAACGACTGGCTGCCATACAAAATAGCACTTTGACGGGTG
>JAADXH010001185.1:0-12877 GCA_023337595.1 Globisporangium camurandrum | reverse complement strand
GATGATCGAGCCAGCGGTCGAGAAGATACCGCTGCCGACCGTGCCGCCAATGCCGATGCAGATGAGGTCGAAGAGCGAGAGCGACCGCGGGAGGTCCTGCGCGTTCTCCTCGGCTTGGATCACCTTCATGGGCTTTGTGCGAAACATGCTTGCTAACAGCGACGTCATGGTGCTGGTGTGTCGAACTCGGTGCGTGCGAGTAGCTGTTGTTGCGTCTGGATTCCTTGGTAGCAAACGGTGTGATCTGGATGTGAAGAATCCCAGAGTGAGTGATTGGTGCTGTTGGACGAGGACGCTGCGAATGTGAGCCTGCTGCAGGTGCTAACAGTAGTGCCGCCGCTGGAGGTCGTCGAAGTGCAGGTTTGGAGGATGAGGAGGCGTATGGGACGGACGACCACGTGAACATACAGTTTGGAGAGTAGCACAGAGCCGCTACGATCCATCAGCTGGCAGACGCATGTGTGTGCGTCTGATTGCTGCCGCTGTGAAGGATTGCGAGGACGTCGCGTCGACGACGACTTGTGGATTTGGTGACTCTTCGCAGAGCTTGACTTGAAATTTGTATCAAAGTTTGACTCAACTTTTCTGATTGATTTGGGGATTGTCACAGTGATCTGACTTCCAGTCAGCAAAAACGAGATTGCCTGGTTGCATCCACCTGTCGCCGACAGGCACACATGCGGTGGAGCAGAGAGCGCATGACCGCTCGATTCCTGTTGAATGAAGCGTCGTCAAACTACGTCACCGTCGTCAAACTACGTCACCGTCGTCAACCTGCTGCTTGCTGTTGCCCAAGTGCGCATGAGAGGCGGTTCAAAAGACCCAAGATCGATCTTGTACTGTACAACCTCTTTTTGCAGCGGCGATCGTGAAGTGTTGAGTCTTGGTGGTGTAACCATTGCCGCCGTCGCTGGCCTGTCTGGGATCTCTGCTCACTGTCCGGATCTCACGTCCACGCACTGCATCAGTAGTAGCGGACCGCCACGCCCGCTCATCAGTCAGCCAACGTGCATGACTGTGCACACCAAGGTGTTTGTTGCACGCCCCTCACGCTCGACTCGGCGACGGCGTGTGCCACTGCTGCACCACCCCGGCAGCTTGCCAAACAAGTCCGGATTTTCATCTGCCGGCCAAAGCATATGTCCGATATGTGTATGTGCTCGCCATCGTCATCAAGCGATGTTCTCGTATCTGACGATCACTTGAGCTACTTCTGTTGCGTTGCGCTGCAGGAGATACAGTACGCTAAAGTGACGACTACTTGGGCACGGTCGTGATGGAGATCTTAAGTCAACCTTGCCACTTATACTGCATGAGACTGCGTTGTTTGCTACAATATTATCCTATTGACCAGTTAACAATGCAGCTCAACCTCGTGATTGCGAATCTGTTCTACTGACGTGCGTACAAAGCGATGCGCGGCTGTGCCCTGAGCGAAAAACTTATGTACGCTATCAGTAATCCTAAAGGTCCTGATCAATTGCCTCGTGCACCATGCTGCGTGATGTACGTGTTGTCGACGTTCGTTTTCCATTCGCTGGAGGTTGCAAAGTGGTTACTTTATTCGACACCGTCTAAACAAGTTCGTACAAAATATTGAGCTGCATTTTTACTGCACACATTCAACATGGCAGGTCTGGTAATCTGGCAAAAATAATCTGGAAGACGATTTGGAAAGAAGCAGTTTAAATGTAGCATTAAATATCTACAAAAACGACAAACTGGAAGAGTTACAAACCTCTAAAAATCGATTCTACAACAAATTTGAATTGTCATACCGTAGATTCCAAAATTGAATTCGACTTTGACGGTCACAAACTACATGCGCAGTAAGCTGAGCTGCTAATATGTTTTTACCTCACATAACATCGTTTGCTCACAAAAATCAGATCGAATCCATTCAATCTATAAAAGTATAATTGTTAGACAAGTTTGCTTTAACATACTCATGTAATATATTGATCAGCAAAAATATACACTTAAATACTGAAGGTATTGGACCTGATCTGCTAAAACGTATGAACATCACTTCGAATTGAGCATCAAAATGGCAATCACGGTCTCCGCTCCAGCGAAGGTGCTCCTTTTTGGCGAACATGCAGTCGTGTACGGTAGCGCGTGCGTCGCTGCTGCAATCGACGACCTGCGTATCTACGCTTCGATTGTACGTCGCGTCGCGTTTGCGTATGCCCATCTATGCTTGCATCACTGGCACTCACATGCAGTTTCCGCCGCCTCTTATGTTCCCTCCAGGAATCGACGAATGTACCACCAGCACCAGCAGGCGCTGCAGCGATTGAGCTGATCTTCCGCGACATTGTCTCGGCTGCAGAAGGTGTGCCGCTACATCGCTCGTTTGCTCTTGCGTCCTTGCAGGCAATCGCAAGCGAACTGCACGAGGACGCGCACTACCTGCCGCGACCAAGCGACGCGGTGCTGCAGCGCATCGATGCGCTGCTCCACCACGAAGCGGCAGACGACGGCAAGGCGCTGCGACCTGCGCTATTTCTCTGCCTTGCAGTGCTTCGATCGTCGTGGTTGCGCGTTGCGGCGTCTCGCAGCAGCAGTGACTGCGAGCCACCAGCTGTGCTTGCGACTTCGACCGGACTGCAGATCGTTGTATCTGCGACCGAGCGGTTCCCCATTGGCGCAGGCCTCGGGTCATCAGCAGCATTCAGCGTCGCACTCGCTGGTGCGCTGCTGCTGTTCGCAGACCATGCAGCAAACGCTGCGGCTCCCCCAATCGACGACGTGACGCGCGCGCGCATCAACGCGCTTGCATTTAGTGCGGAAGTGATTCTTCACGGTGCACCGTCTGGTGTCGACAATACGATCGCAACGTACGGCGGCGCGCTCGTGTTTACGCGCCAAGCGACAGCGCCACCGATGGTCACGCGCATTGCGCACGACGCGCTCCATACGTTTGCGTTCCTCCTCGTCAACACGCGCGTCGCGCGCTCAACGAAGCAGCAAGTTGCACGCGTCCGAGCGCAGCGCGACGCCGACACAGAGCGCATCGACGCGCACTTTGCAGCGATCGACGCACTTGCAAAAGGGTTTGTCGCACAGAGCGAAGAGCTGGCGCTGACGGAAGCGATGCTCGCGCAGCAGCTGATGGAGAATCACGCGCTGTTGCAAGCGCTGGGTGTGAGCCACGACGCGATCGAGCGCGTCGTGTCGATCGCACGTCGCTTTAACGCTGCGACGAAGCTCACGGGTGCGGGTGGAGGCGGGTGTACGCTGACGCTCTTGCCCACAGCACTCGATGTAACGCAGCGGCAGGAACTGATGCACGAATTGGAAGCTAGTGGCTTTGAGTGCTTTACGAGCGCAGTCGGTGGCAACGGCGTCCAGCGCGAAGTGTAGGGTGTCAATAGAGCAAAAGTACTAAAATAGGGCGAAAGTACTAAAATAGGACATTCGATCAAGCTGAAAATCGGTCTAAATTGGTTGTAAAAAATCAGTCACGTCTGTTTGTAGCGCTCCTTACGCAGTTGCAGTCGGACTCGGTGCTGATGCATCGGCCTTGACATTTGGTCCACTTGCTGCAGCAACTGGTGCTGGTGCGTCAGTTGGACTCGCACTCATGCGATTGCTATAATTGCTGCGTGCTGCTTCGATCAGTGCATCCGACTGGCGCTGGCGCTCCATTTTGTTCGCAGCTTTGACTTCGCGGACGCCACTTGCGACGTTACTCGCTGCGCCAGCAAAGCCACCAACTAAATACCCACTAGCTGCGACGCCACTTGCCAGCAACACACCACCGCCCGTCACAATACCCTAATCATTGTCGTGATGTCAACGTCAGTACGCAATATGCCTATAATATAACGCTAGTGCTCCTACAATAGGACAAGCAAACGCACCGCAACCGGCGCGGCGACAGCACCGACGGTCGCTTTCTTCAATCCGCTCATGAAATTCGGCGGTGGCTTCTCGTTCACAGCCTTTGCAACAACTAATGCGGCACCAACGTCAGTACCGACGAGCTAAACACTGTCAATAGCCACACACACAACAGCCAAACGAACCGTCAGCGTTGGCTGCTGCGTCGCTGTTGTTACTGCCACTGTCACTTGCCGTCTTGCTACTCTTGCGATGGCGCGATGCTGCGTGGACACCGGCTTCGCCCATCTCTTTCACACCGAGTGCGACGTTTGCGACCATTGCACCAGCGCCGACGACCATCGCTGCGGACCCCATGATCACGCCACCCAAGACCGACTTGCCGCCGTAGAATAGTCCTTTTGCAGGCGCATACACGATGCCACCGGCAGCGCGCTTGAAGCCTTTCACGCGCTCGGGTGCGTCAGGGTCCATCGCTGCGCCGTAGCGAAAGAAATCCTGGAAGATCCGCATCGCGCGCTCTTTCGTCATCGGCTCGGCGCCATCTTCGAGTCCTTCTTTGCCGTAAATGTCGTCTATTTGGTAGAAAGAGACGCGTAAATGTGTGTGCGGTAGAGCGATAGATTGATTGACGTACAGATCTCGCGCGTCTCTTTGTTCGACAGGACGTTATACGCTTCACCGACGATTTTGAAGTTGGTTTCCGCGGCGAGCGTGTCGTTCGGATTCTTGTCCGGATGGTACTTGATCGCGAGTTTGCGGTAGCTGTGTGGCAAGTAGTGCATAGACAGAGATAGAGCGTTGCCGTGAGTTGCATGCTTCGTGAGGTTGCAATGCGGAAAAGACTCGACGCCGACGTACGCAGTCTTGATCTCTTGTTCGGTCGCAGACCGCGCAACGCCGAGGTTCTCGTAGTAGTCGCTGGACTGCAGATTTGCAGTGGACGACATTGCAGCTATTGCGAATGTGCGTGTATGTGTCGATGTGTGAGAGCGCGTGAGCGAGTGAGTCGTGCTTGGCGAGGTCGTGGCGAGGTCGTGGCGAGGTCGTGGTGAGGTCGTGGCGAGGAAGTGGCGAGGAAGTGGCGGTAGAGTGCGCACAGGCAGCAACAGATGATGATGTCAAGTGCGTTTGCTGAGTCAAAATAGTGATGATGTCGAAAAAACTGCATTGTCTCAATAGTGTTTCAAAATTATTAAAAATACTGTAAATGCGAAACGACGTAGTTTTTGTACTACTTGATATACAGTATATATGTGAGTTGTCATCTTGTTAGCAACCGTCGTAATATAAGAAAACACTTTGTTAATACAACAGCACCAAGCAATTCGATTTACGGCGACGCTTGTACATCACGCAGCGCAACGATGGCGCCAGGCAAGAGCGCCTCGACAAAGAAGCGCGCATCAGTGCCAACCACTGCGCGCGACGTTCCGCTCGAAGAGCGTCTGCGCCAGAAGAAGAACGGCTTTGCAATCTTCCCGACAAGCTACGACGCCCCACACGACACGTCGTCGCACAAAGGCACACACAAACCGAATCTCAACGATGCCAACAACGACAACGACGAGAACGACGACAGCGACGTCAACGACAACAACAGTGCGCCACGTAGCAAATCCAGCAAGCCGAGCAAGTACGGACCGAGTGCCGCAGCAGCAGTAGAAGACGACACAAAGGCGAAGCGCAGCAAGAACCATCCGCTCGAGTTGTCGTCGAAACGACAGGTTGCGCGGTTCAAAAACGTCGTCGAAGTCAAGAAGAAGAAGCTCGTGGATCCACGCTTTGATTCACTGAACGGCCGCTTGAACGACGACTTGTTCAAAAAGTCGTACGCATTCCTCGACGACTACAAGGTCCGTTTGTCGATCAATCGATCGATTCGCTCCGCATTGTTGCTCCTGCTGCTTTTGTCATCGACCTCGTAACTTGTGGCACTCACTGTCGCGTCGTGTATGTGGTCTCTCTTTTAACCACAGCACACGGAGCTCCAAGCGCTCAAGAAACAGCTCAAAACCGCCAAGAGCGCGACACGAAAAGAGGAACTTAAGGTCTTGTAGTCGCCCTCTCTCTGATGGCGTTTCTTATACAATCGCACTGACTCTTTTTCTTCTTTTGTCCTATCCCACATGCAGCACGAGATCAATTTGCGGTCGCAAGATCTCGCCGAGACGAAGAAGAAGCAAAAGATCCAATCCGCACTGACGAAACGCAAGCGCGACGAGCGCGAAGCGGTCGAGAGTGGGAAGAATCCGTTCTACCTCAAACGCAAGGACAAGAAGAAGATCGAACTTCAGACCAAGTTCCAGGATTTGCAGGAGAGCGGTCGGTTGTCGAAGTTTATGGCGAAGAAGCGCAAGAAGAACGCGAGTAAAGACCACCGCTGGCTCCCCACGCAGCGCAAGACGTGATGATGCGATAGCGAATAGCGACAGGAGAGAGCGAGAGTGTCTCGATAGCACTCAATAGACAAAAGACAGGTTGTTCCTATCGTCTTGGGTTTTATTGTCTGTCTGGTAGACAGTGATGTGACTGGCAACTGGGTCTATATGTGACCCACCTGGTCACGACAGCTTAAGTTTTCTAAAGGCTGCAAACACGACGCACGCCTCCGACGAGCAATGGAGCCACCGCTGCCGCTCGTCGATCGCAAAGCGATGCGCATGAGCATTGCACCGAGCACAGTCGGTACGACCGACGTGCGCCGCGGGTCGCGCAGCACTGCATCTGCGTCTTCTGTGTCTTCTGCTAGTAGTACAGTCGTGACGCGAAGACAGTCCAAGTCGAGCACAGGCTCATCAGTGCTCGAGCCGCGCGGATCGGTAGGTGCGCTCCAGGGTTTGCTAACGACCACCACGGAGGCGACGCCATCGCCGACAGCGCTCCGTCTGCGGTCACTTGCGCGTGTCGTGCGTGCGAACCAAGCGCTTGGGACAGTACGTGCACGCGACAAGTACATCGTGTCTGTTAGTGGGGACAGCAGCAGTGGCTTGGACAACGACGCTAGTCTCGGCATGGCCGCGATGCTCGATGACTCGGTACGACGCACGACAGCACCGTGGGCCCACGACGCCAAGAGTGATCGGTTCGACAGCTTCAGTCCACTGGCAGCGTCTCCTGCTTTAGCTCAGGCGCCATCACCTTCAGCACCAGTATCCTCAACAACCTCCTCCACAGCACCAGCACCGCAGGCCGCAACACTCGTGAGCGTGAAGAGCAAAGCGCGCTGGAAGAGCGCCGGGCAAGCAGCAGGACATCACGTCGTGGCGGCAGCAGCAACGGCTGCATTACACAGCGAATCGACATCTAGCGGCTCGCTAGCGTCTACTATTGCCGTCCATCGACGCACAAACGAGAAGCAGCGTGCAACGAAGAGCACGATGTTCAAGCGCTTGAGCTCGATCCGCAGCGATTTGACTGCGCGTCGCAGGAGCGGCTTGTCGGATGCGCTGACCGGCGCAACACCGGCGCCGACAGTGACTCCAGTGTATCGCAACGGCGTGCCGGACAACCTCGACGCACGCCTCTTTTGTGCGCGGTCGCTGTACAAACTCTCGTGTCAACGTGGCGCTGAGCACGCGATCGTCGCTGGTGGCGCGGTTGACCAGCTGGCCGATTTTAGTGACGTCGCGCATCCAAAGCTCTTGCGATTTTGCGCTGCAACGCTCGTGAACCTCACGACCGACGCGACGGTGCTCGACGTGTTTGTCAGTAGTGGTGGCATCCAAGCGCTGCTCGAACTCAGTTGGGCACCGTGCCTGCACGTCAAGATCCTCTGTGCCACGGCGCTGTGTCGCCTCACGCAGCACGCACGCTTGGCGCCACTGCTCGTACGCGCGCGCGTGATCATCGAGCTACTGGCGATGTTGGCATTGCCACATGACCAACTCCAGCTCCTGGTCGTTAGTAGTATCGTGAACCTGATCTTCCACGGCCAGCACTTCTCCGAGCGCGTGTTCGTCGGTGAACCACATGCGACGCAGAGCCAACTCGGTGTCCTGAGCGTCGTCCATCAACTCGCAGCTGTAAGTACCACCACGCTGTTTGCAGCCGAGGTGCTGTTCAACCTGTCGCTGTATGACACGAGCGCTGCAGGGACGTTGCGCGGTGGCGGCGCTGAGCTGCTGCATGCGCTCGCAGCGCTCGTGAGCAACGTGATCGACGAGACTGGGACGGCAGGCAGTCGATTCATGCCAGTGACGACTGCACCATTGCGCTCGACGCGACCGCCGTGGGCGACGAATACAGCAGTCGTGCTGCGCATGTTGCACTTGATCGCCGCGACGCTCGGCAACTTCTCAGCGCGCGTCGAGTTCCATACTGTCCTGAGTCCGTACTGCATCAAGACGCTGTCGTTGCTGCTCACGAACACCCTGCGCGACGTCGGCAGCAAATTCTACGGCGCAGCAGCTGAATCGCGACTCCAGCATACGGTCGTTGCATGTTCACGTGCACTTGCAAACTTGTCGGCAAACGACGACGTGCGCAAGCATGCGTTCGCACAGGACGTCGTGCACATGACGACGCGCCTCGCGTTAGTCGATCGCCATCGCGTCGTTACGACACCAGGCGATGCGCGTGTGTTTGTCGCGAACATTGTCCGAACGCTATGCAACTTGAGCTTCAGTGAGACGTGCACTGCGTACTTTATGGAGTTCCCCCAGGTCCTGCCACTGCTGCACGCGATCGCAGTCGCGGTCGAGGAACCAGTCGATGCAGAACCAGTTGTTAGTGTCGATACGACAGCTGCTGCAGCGGCAGTCGCGCCAACGCGTTTGCTCAGCGTCTTTACAGGCGAAGACGTCAAGGAGGACGCGCTCGTGACGCTCCTGAATCTCGCACAGCAAGCAGCGTATGCAAACGACCTCGTACGGATCGTCGATGGCAAGTGCTTGGCTTTGGCAGCTGCGTCCTCGAACCACTCAAAGCGTCTCCAAGCGATCTACTCGCTCGTGCTGTGCAACTTGTTGTTTGAGAGTCGGTTGCAGCAGATCGTATACGGCAACAGCGTGATCCACGCGCTCATCGATGGCTTTTACTTCTTTGGCGCAGCTCCTCCGTTGACTGGCAACAGTGACAATGTGAGTGGTGTGAATAGCACAGCAGGAACGACGCAGCAGCAGCTGCGGTCGCAAGCACTTGACATTGCACGCAGCGACGACCAAGAACGCTTCCTCGCTGCAATCTGCATCATGGCGAGCGAGATCATGGACCCTGTGGACATTGACCGCATCGTTCGCCTCATTCTCGATTGTTTGAAGGCGCCCGTCAAGTTGCCTAGCGCTACTGCTGCTATCATTGTGACGCCATCAACGACATCGGCAGCATCTGTAAAACCACTGAGCCACAAGCATTCGCCCCAGCAGCAGCCGTTGTATCACCCGACGCACCACCAGACTCAACAACAACAGCGCGTGCCGCCCGTGCGTCGTCGCGGGCAGATCACGTGCTACGCAGCCGCGACGCTGTATACACTGGCGCGCGCATCGACGCACCGCGGCGATCGACACAACCTAATCCACTCGCCCGAGATCGAAGCGACGCTCATCGCTGTGTGCGAACGTACGACCTCGACGCACGCAGGCAGCAGCAATAGCGATGCGACTACATCGACAGTGTGCAGCACGACACAGGCGTTCTGCGCTGCGAGTCTCTACCACCTCTGCGCGTCTGGCCACGTCAGTCGACGCATCCTTCAGGCACTGATCACGTGCTGCAACGACGCACATGACGAGTCCCTGTCGCTCCTTGCGTGCGCAGCGTCGTTCGCGATCATCTCGTTCACACTGGACGGTCGAAACGAGCTCGTGGCGTGCGAGCACCTCGCAAAAGCGCTGAATCGACTCGGTCGGTCGAGCCAGCCCGAGTGTCAACAGTACGCTGCGATCGCTGCGTGTAACGTCTCGACGCTCCAGTGCATCTGGACGTCGACGGACCTCAAGGACTTTATCGTGATGGCGCTTTTGCGCGCAAACTCGGTCCAAGCAAAGCAGATCCATGCCAAGACGCTCTCAAACTTGCTGTCGCACCTGCGCACGCGCGAAGAAGCTGTCGAAGATGGCGTGCTCTACGCACTCATGAAGCTCTCGCAAGTTATGCTCCATCGTAGCAATAGCAGCAGCGCCACATCCACGTCGCAGTCGAGCAGCAGTAGCAACAGCAGTAACGACGGCAGTGACGCACTCAAGCACGCACCATTGGCCGGCACGTCGATCGACGAAGTCTTTAGCATCGGCTTACAGGCTCTATTCAACCTGTCGTGTGAGCATCAGTACCACCAACGCTTGTTGACCAATGGCGTGATGACATACCTTGCAGCGCCAGTCGCTGGCAAACACGCGCATGCAGAGAACGCTTCGTTGCCAGCAGCGCCACATACAGCAGGCGCTGCGACGACGCTCGCAAGCCAGCTCACGACCGAGAGTCGACGGTTTGCAATGGGCATTATCTGCAACCTCTCGAGCTTTGACGTGAATCACCGCGAGCTGATGAACGCACAAGTGAGCGACATCATCCGCAAGTACGTCGATTTGGATACGGAGACGCGCGCATCGGCCGCCATGGCGCTACGGAACCTCAGCTGCCAGCAGCCGTGGGTCGAGATGCTCTGTGATCGCAAGACGCTGCAGCTCGTGATCACGTTCTCGCAGTGCGACCACCGCGTCGTGAAGCAATTTGCAGTCGAGACATTGGCAAACTGCTCGTTGGTAACCGACTCGCTCCATCTCTACAGCGAGCTCCGTGTCGCAAGGGCCGTGCTCGTGCTGCTCGAGAGCGTCTCGCGTTGTTCGGCAATGCGTTTAAGCGACAACGCTAATAGAGCCAATAGAGAGGACGGCGATGAGGACGACGCGCCAAGCAAACAGAAGGACGCCGATCGAGAGACGTGCATGGCAGCGCTCAAGTGTCTGCACAACGTCGCGTTCGATGACGTACTTGCGATGAACCTCCTGAACGAGCACGCGGTCTTGCGGCTGCTATCGCTGCTCGAGCAATGCGCACTCGGTGACGACAACGACGCGTGTTTGCTGATTGCGACGATCGTCCACATGCTGGCAAGTAAGCCACGCTGCGCAGGGGCGCTCGTGCGACAGCGCGTCGTGAGTTTGTGCGCGCTGCTCCACACGCGCCACGCCACGAACCTCGACATTGCGCACGAATGCATCAGCGTCTTCATGAAGCTCTCGACGTACCAGCAAGTGCACGACCTCTTAACTGAAACGCAAGCGATCGACGTGATCGTGCGCATCTGCAGCGCGTCGAGCGTTATGGAGATTGCATCCAACGACTTGTGCATTCGTGAATGTGGCGCAATTGCGATCCGGAACCTCACGCTGAGCGTCACGGAGCACCTCGCACTGTTTTACAACGAGACCGGGCTCGACGGCTTTGATCATGGACCACACGACGACGACGACGACGACGGCAGCAATGCCAGTGCAACGCACAAAGTCGAATGTAGCAGCGACGAACTCGATGGCTTGGACGACGCCGTCCACAGCGACGATGATAGGTATAGCAGTAGTCCCGATCGCAGCGATCGACACAGCAGTCGCATCGTCGAGCGCCACTTGCTCCATGGCGTGCAGCACTTTCAGCGCGAGCTCGATACTGCAACAAGTAGCGCTGTTGTGTCTTCGATCGGCGCTCGTGCAAGCGACCGAATCCTCTTGGAAGCCTGTGCCGGGATTGCGAATCTGAGTACGATCCGACGCTTTCGCGTCGCAATGGTCCGCGTCGGCGTCGTCGAGACGCTACTGCGTGTATTTCAGCACCGCAGCGCACACGCGTCGGCGTACACTTCCTCAACAACGCTGACGCCGCTCCAGCGCATCTGCGCGGCAACGCTCCATCGCCTCGCAGTCGAAGACGACGCTGCGATCGACGCACATGGGCTACTCGTGCCGAGCTTGTTGGCGATTTTGAAGCTCAGTGACGAAGAGCTCCACGTCGTGCGGTACGATTGTGAGAAAGTGTCGCTGTACCAGCCAACGGCAATGTCGCCGAGCCGCACTCGCGAACGTCGCTACGCCCGCGTCCAAGGCGCGCGTCAACCTCGCACAACATCGTCGCGGACCGAAGCGACGACAGCTACAAGTTGCCACAGCAGCAACAGCAACGACATGGCATCGATTGCTGCAGGACTCACGCACGTTGCAATGGTCGCCACGACGCACTGTGTCAAGCAGACGTACCGGGAACAAAAGTGGATGTTGTTTGTGCTCAAGACGACGCTGTCGTCTGCGTCGATGATCCCACAGCTCGAAAAGAAGCAGATGCGCGGCATCGGGCAGCCCCGCCTCGCGCTCCAAGACGAGGTTGTTGCCGCAGCCGCAGCTGCGTCAGGCGGCAGTTCGAGTCCGTACAATACAACGACAAGCGATAGACGGCCGTCGCTGTGGCCGACGACGACAGGTGCTACTGTACACGATGGCGGCAGTGGCGCTAGCGACGCACTCACCAAGCCGACGGGCGGGTACTTGCTGCCTGTGCACATGGACAAGTACACGGTGCGGCACGACGAGTGTACGGGTCATGTCGACATGGGGCCGCTGCGTTTTGCTGAAAGCGACGTGAGTGCGAGCGCAGATCCTGACGGGCTGTGCACTGCTGGCACGAGCATCACAATCGTCGACACGACCGTACACCCGCTCGTACACCGCGACGCGCCGGATTGGGGAGCGCTGCTGCAAGCACGCAAGTTTGACCGACACATGCGCACGACGCGGCGCAACCATCGACGGAATCCAAACAGCTCGGCCATGTTTGCGATGTTGGGGTAGATGGTGATGTGGTGAAGTATAATAAATGCAATTTGTCTCGGTTTGTTGCAGCTACTCGAGGTGATTGTTGGTACGCAGCGACAATGCTATTAAGTGGCAGCTGACGCGCACGAACTCGATGCGCTGCTGAACCCGCCAGTGCGTGTAGAATGCAATGGGAGTCGTGACCAGCAGCAGACACAGCAACATACACCAAAACGCTACAGCGCAGTCACGGAACGCGAGCTCCTGCGCGACTTTTTCCACGG
>JAADXH010001184.1:0-12881 GCA_023337595.1 Globisporangium camurandrum | reverse complement strand
ATTTCGAATAGCTTTCGAGTAGCAGATATTTTCAATCTCCATTGCTGCGCTCTTGTTCAATGTAGTTGTTCGCAGACGACTCAATATCACACCGACGTACACGCCAGCAGCACATCCAAACGTAACGTACGTGCACACACGGCGACCAGGCAACATGACTGATGCAAGTCTGCTTGCCATCGATGTCATCATCAAGAAGCTCCTGAACGTACAGGACAAGCCGACGCAGACCGAGGTCACAGACGTCACCGCTGACGAAGTCACGCTGCTGTGTCGCAAGATCCGTATGGTGCGCTTGCTGCTCGCGATTTGTTGCTGCTGGTGCCACCAGCGCTTCACTCACCTCGTACACAGCGCATCTGAGCAAAAACATACATATGCGCTGATGATATGTCACTCGTATGCCGCTCGGTTGCTGCCTCACATCGTAGATCTTCCTCGAACAACCGCCACTACTCGAGATCCCAGCGCCTATGAACATTTGTGGCGACACGCACGGCCAATACTCGGATCTACTGCGGCTCTTTGAGATGGGCGGCTTCCCGGACGAGCAGAGTTACTTGTTTCTCGGCGACTACGTCGACCGTGCAATGCAGAGCATCGAAACAATCTGTCTGCTCTTTGCGTACAAGATCAAGTACCCGACGCGACTGTACTTGCTGCGTGGCAATCACGAGTGCGCGTCGATCAATCGTATCTACGGCAAGATCATCTGCTGTTGCAGCTATTGACAGCAGTAGGATCGTTACTCAGAGAAGACTGAAGGGCGTTCAGTGCACTGACACGCTTGCATCTCTCTCCCTTTCTCTCTCTCTTCGCCGCGATCGCACCAACACTAGGCTTCTACGACGAGTGCAAACGTCGGTACTCGGTCAAACTCTGGCGCACGTTTGGCGACTGCTTCAACTGCATGCCGGTCGCAGCAGTCGTTGCCGAGAAGGTAGGATCGTGCTTGCAGGTCATGGACAGTTTCAGTGGCAACGCCAGTAGCAACGTCGCAAGCTCGTTCACTGTGAGAGAGACCTCGTACTGGAAACTACACCGCCGTCGCACTTACACACTCGACTCGTTCTTACTCATAGATCTTCTGTACGCACGGCGGGTTGTCTCCAGATCTGTACACACTCGACCAGATTCGGAACATCCGCCGCCCAACTGACGTCCCCGACGAGGTGCGTGCGTACTTGCGCTCACAACGCTACATCTACCAAGATCAGCAGCAGAGGCAGTGGACTGACGTAGGACTCGCTTGATCGTACATTGTTGCTGCCAGGGACTGCTGTGCGACTTGCTCTGGTCCGACCCAGACCCGGACAGCCAAGGCTGGACCGAGAGCGACCGCGGCGTGTCGTACATCTTTGGCGCCGACATTGTCGAGCAGTTCTTGCAAGCGCACGACCTCGACCTCGTCTGTCGCGCACACCAGGTCGTATCGGACGGCTACGAGTTCTTTGCAGCGCGCAAGCTCGTGACGATCTTTTCAGCGCCAAATTACTGCAACGAGTTTGACAACGCCGGCGCGATGCTTGTCGTCGACAAGCACCTCAGCTGCTCATTTAAGGTGCTCTGTTCCAGCGATAAGAAGCGACCGACAAAGAAGTAGCGGCGATGGGCACTAGCAACGAAATTGTAGCTGCGACTGCGGGAATATGCACGCACACAACAGCGAGCGCAACTAATCATGATCGTTGTCTTACTTTAGCTATATACGTCGTGCTATTATACTTTAGCATGTGATGGCGGCTATGGCTCGCTGAATATACATGTCTATTTCTGAAGTAGGCGATGGTCATGTGCCTCAAATTCAAATTTGACAATATATTGGAGCGTCGCCTGAGATGTTAGGTGCCGAAATGAATGTCATTCAAAGTATACTATTGACATGGCATACTTTATGCTGCCTAATTCGGTAGAGGAAACTGACTCGTACCAAACATACAAACACCCAACAAAGCACACGCTATAGCTTGCACGTCTCCCAGCAATCTGGCCGCATCTGCTCAAGCGTTCGAAGACGTCCGCATCGTGCTCATTACCGCTCTTGCCGTCGTTCACGATGATGGAAAAGTGGCACTTTGTGAACTTGCTGCTGAACGTGAATGACAGTAAGTGGGGTGGCCAAGAACCGGACTTGAACCTCTTCAAGTCATCGTTCGGTGGCGAAGCGACCAATGTGCTCGATAAGTCGATGGCGACTCTCGCGGCGTCCAAGTCGAACTGGGCTGCGAACCTCGTGCTATGCAACCTCATTCACATTGTCGGCGACCTGCACCAGCCACTGCACGTCGTTGCAGCAGTAAGTGAGACGAACCCGGCAGGTGACCAGGGCGGGAACCTGTAAAAGTTTGCATCGCCGTGTGCGTTTGCCAACCTCCACGCGCTCTGGGACGCAGAGGCGGCGTTATGCGTGCAAGTCTAACCGGAGAAATACGACAGATATGACAAATGTTATGCACTACTACTATAGTAAGTCAATTCGTCAAAACTTTTTGGAATTTGTTTTTTTGTTATGTACTGTATACTAGACCAGAGGTTAGCGCGCTAACCGGACGAGTGTCAATAAGTGCATTTTTCACTTAATACCTTCCAAAAATATAGTTCGAAGCCGCCTGGTTAACGCGCTACCCTCTGCACATAGTTTTTAGAAACTAGGGAACCGGTATGAATATCATATCTATAGTTCTGCTGGTTCTTTATTTACAAGCAACTATTTCGAAGTATTAGTTAATTGAAGTAATTTAGATATCTGCTAGCTGTATCACAGGATGTATAATACTGTAATTAGCTCTTACCAAAACATATATGCCTTTCATTTTCAAATTTGCGCATTAGAAAATTATTTAAATGATGCTACATTACCTCACACACTTCTTAGCTAACGTCTGAAATGATGGGTTCATTAAAGACAAAAACATCATGTCGCCAAAAATGTAGAAAACATTTAATATGCATAACGACACGAGGGACATGCAAGCGTCAAGGTAGTAGCACAACGAATACTTCAAAAGTATCTAAAAGTTGCCATTTTGACTGGAAGGCAAAATAGACCAAATTTGACGCAAATTATCTGTTTTGCCATGATATCGAGAGCGACAACATATATGCTTCATTGTAATCTCTATGCTTGAGTAACAATTCGACGAATGCATCTGATGACACAATACTATTTCAAAAGTATATTAATCGCAAATGTATCGGGTGGAAGACGCTACCAGACTTTTGTGAGAAGATTGTCATCTTGATTTAATATGCACACTGTTGCTCACAATATATACAATAATTCAATATTGACGTCAGCTATTGTGTCCATGTTCAGAACAATTACAGCGTATTGATATTGATATCAAAAGCTCGCTCAAAAGTGGCAATATAGTTACAACGCAATATCAGCATTTCGATGATAACATAACACGTTCGAATAACAAAAAATCACGATATAAACCATGAGATACTCACGAGTACGATACGAAATTGAGATATTGTGTGCATTACATGCTATGCACTTAATGTGATTTAGCATACTGTATTTCATACAACTCGTACCAAAAACGCAAAATGCACATCCTGGTTAAGTAATGTACAAAAGACGTAAGAAAAGAAATTATGAATAAATCATGATCAATAGCAGACATCGTGAAAGACAATAATTCCAAACAAAAAATGTACGTTCATATACGACCACATTTTATGAAATCCTGCTTATGTTCCAAAACTGAGTTTCGAGGTATTCGAGTTTAAATGTTTGCCATCCATATTCGTGCATTTGAAAGTGTTCGAGAAAAATGGTTTTGTCGAAAATATATTGAATTCGAACACTGTGTAAAACGCGTGTCGAAAAATTGATTTATGTCGTATAAAAGCATTTCATCTAGATCTGACAACAGATTTGGATAGATCGTACAATTCTGCACCAAAACGTGCAAAAACAACAGTGGCTGTGGGTTAACGCGTGTCATGTCTGAAGTACATGTTCAATTTCGGAGTTGAGCGTATCAATCGCAAGCTACGACAGGACTCTAGACGATAGAGCCCTAAAGTAGCGATTCGTACTTTGCTCAAAAGTATGCTTTTGTTTAGCAATGTCTCCTAGCATATAACATCATGCACCGCTAAAAGTGGAGCAAGTTTTTCAAGCGAAATATGTTGAAATTCAAGGCTGTAACGCTCATAACGTGATCGCGGCGTGGTTGGGTTGGCGCTGTATGCATTGGCTCCTCGTCTTCGTACTTGTGTGGATCGTGTCGTTCAGGACGCCAGCAAGCGGCGGTAACAGGAACACACAACAACGAAATGCAAACATACATGATCATTCACTTCGACAGAGCGTGCGTTCCGTGTCGCATGCTGGAGTGTGCGATGACTCCTACAAACGATCACATCGACCCATCCTACTAATATCGACCTCCTCCTAGCATCCGACCTACAAATCACTGCTACTGCTCTAGTTGCTAAACGACGCATTCAACTTCGTGCCGGATGTGCTGCGATGGAAGATCGAGCCGCGACGGAGCGCCGCCAGTGCGTCTTCGCGGTCCTTGTCGCTCAGTTGGTGCAGCAGCTCCAAGATGCCCGCAACGGCCGCTTTCGGGTCCGCGAGACCCAGCGCCACGACTTGATTCGCCGTACGCTCGCGCTGGAGGTTGTGCATCTGCGTGTGGATCCACTCCTTGTCGCCTGCAAGCCAGAGCAGCACGTCCTTGTCGCCCCGGTGCCACAACTCGTCGACTGAGACGTTCAGCTGCCGAGGCACGCGGCCACCATTCACGGCTTCCGTGAACCACTGTTGCAGAAGCGTCGCACTCGCGTGGAACGTTGTCCCAGTCGCCGCAACGAGCGATCGACGGAGCTGGAACTCGGCGAGTTGTCGCTTCAGGCGCCAGTAGAAGAACGTCCGTGCGTGTGGCCACGCGACGACGTCGCGGATGCACTGCTTCGCTTTCATTCGACCGGGCGTGTCGTGCAGATCCGCAAACTCGGTCGCGATCTGCACGTAGATCGGCAACAACGCGTCTTCGCGCTGCTTGATGGCATGCGCGACTTGGAGGTGCTGCTCGTTGTCATCGACAGACGCCTGCAGCTCGCCATCCAGACGCTGGAGCGTCGCGTCCAAGCGGTGCATCGCTTCAATGAGCTGCTTCTTGCGGTACTTGATTTCGATCAGACCCGCGGGCTCCAGGACGCCGCCACGACCTGCGGGGTCCGCGTACATCTCCATGATGCCGTCGTTGATCGTCGGGTCGACGACGGCCCACGCGCCACCGCGCAGTTCCGCAAACGGTGGGATGTACACAAACACCGGCTGCTCGTACTTCACGAGGCCGTCGACGATCGCTGCGCCAAACTTGAGCACTTCATCAAACATGTCGCGCTGGCCACCCGAGAAGCCGCGCCAGTTCGCAAAGATGAACAGCGGCAGGTCTTCACCACGAAAGTCCTTGATCGCCGTCGCGGTCTTGTGCGCCGAGTCAGGGAACCAGACCTGTCCGGCCTGTTGGATCAAGTTCTCCTGCGTACTCGGCGCCGCTGGGTCGGCAGGCACGACCTTCTCACTCGTCCGGACTTCGGTCACGACGACACCGAACGGAATGCCACCCAAACGCGCACGGCCGACGACGACGCTCTTCGCCCAGCCATCGAGCGTCTCGCGGAACGACCCGCGGTCCGCAAAGCCACTGAGCCACTTGCCAGTCGCATCATCGACTTTGCCCGTGAGCAGCAGCCGCGGGTCGTACTGCGTGCTCTTGTCCGCTGGGCGGAACTCGATCGGCCGCTCGATCACTTCAAAGCCCGAGACGTCGCGCACCGGCAGCGCGCCACGACGGACAGCAGGCACGAAACTGAGCCACTCGAGGATCGAAAAGACGCCCGACAGGTGGTTCTTCGCCGTCACGTGCGTCACGCCGTTCGTGTGCATGACTTTGACACCGCCCAACTGGTCGTTCGACGTGTAGACGTCCTTGCCCATGAGCTTGTTCAGCGCCTGGTAGCCCGTCAAGATGATTGGCGAGTGCGTCGCGTTCTGGACCGTCCGGTGCCCCAACCGCACGAGGTACGCGCCAATGCCGACGCTCCGGCCGCAGGCGTACGTGAGCGTAAACACATCCTGGTACGCACGCGCGGTCTCCCCGGCGATCGTCCCACTGCCCCGGAGGTTCTCAACCCCGAGATCCGTCTCGCGGCCGATGATGTCCGACAAAACGTACCGCTCTTCGCCACTCGCGAGCGTCTTGAGCGTCGCGTGGACCGCGTTGTCGGCCGCGAGCGCCGCGTAGTCGGTCGGCGTCAAGTACAGATACTCAAAGCCCTTCGTCGGGTCGTTCGCGTCCTTCCAACTGACTTTGTACAGTGCTTTGAGCGACTCGGCCATGCCGATGCGCGCACCTGCGTTCGCGGAGAAGAAAAACCGTGGGATCCCCTTCTCGCGCGACAACTTGGACGCCAGCTCAAACAATCGGTCTTCGCGCGTGCCGAACGATCCGGCTTTGAACGTAATGTCGTTCGCAATGATCACGATCTCGCGACCTGTCGGGTACTCGGGCGTACACAGCGTCAGGAGCCACGCGATCATCCCAATGTCGTTCTGTCCACGTGGCCGCGTGACGATCTTGAGCGCGTTGTCGTTTGTCGATTCGTCCAACACGAGTTCGCGCACTTCCAGCAGCACGTTCGGGATCGCAATCTTGCTGTTGCTGCCACTCCCACTCGACCGTTCGCCGACAAACTTGCGCCACGACCGCAACAAACTAAACTCAATCAGCTCCAGAAAGTCGTACACGTACACGGTGTTCGACATCGCTTTCGCCATCTCGCGCTTCCGGTCGAACGGGAACAGCACCGGGTATGGCGTCGTGATCGGTTTGCCATCCCACTCGCCGTGGCTCTCGTCACCGATCGACGTGAAGATCGGTTCGTCCAAGCCACTCGTCTCGACGTACGCTTCCACACGGACGACGTAGCTCGTCGGGTTCGACGCCACGAGCCGCACGGGAATCGACGCGGCTTCGTTTGTGAATCGCGCATTGATCTTGAGCTCGACTTGCGACACGCGAAGCTGCGCCAAGCGATCCGAGTACCGCGACGCCAAAATCCGGATCACGCCTTCGAGGTACTGCGGGTCGACTGTCGCTTCCGGCAAAATATTCAAAAACACGTGGTTGTTCTTCGTCACAACGCCGTTGTTGTGCTTGACGGCCGTTGACCCCATCGCCAGTTCCAGCGCGTTCAGCGCTTCGACGAGTGTCCGTTCGGGACCGGGATACACGTCGTACTGCGACCGCGCGCCGTCGTCTGCGCGGTCGATCTGCCGCACGACGGCGCGCACAAACAGACGCTGGAAGCGGTCGGTGACAATGTGCGCGTCCGAGTCTTTCGTCTTGGCCAAGTACAAGTGGACGTTCTTGTTGTTCGACGTCAATGGGACGACGTTGTAGTTGCGCAAGCGACGGAGTTCGAGTTTGTACGCCAGTGGCGCTTCAATGTGCCGCACGATCTTGTCTTCGCTGTAGTTCAGACGGTGCGGGAACGTGTAGATGCCTGGGTACAGGAACGGATCGGCAGCGCCAGTGTGGACGCTGAACGTCGACGGCTGCGGCCGCACGGCAAACGTCACGCGCCGGATGTTGTGGCTTAAGAGGACGCTCGCAACAGACTTGAGGAACGACTCGGCTTGTTGGAGCAACGCAGTCTCTTCGGTCTTCTCATCCAACAGGATCACGTGCAGGACGTTCACGACTGGCTCTTTCTTCGCCGACAGCGTCTTCTTTGCGAGTGGGAACATGTCAACGACGTCCGACAGCGCTGCTTGCATGGCTGCGAGGTCCGCAAACTTGACGATCGCGCCGTGGCGCTGGTGCTTGGACGAGATCTTCTCGTACTCGAGCGTGAAGCTCCCACGCAGCGACGCGTCGTCGCTGTCGTCACTCGTCGTCTCGACCGCTTTCTCAGCGACTGCTGCGAGGTCCAACTGACTAGTCGAGCGCGCAACGAGACCTGCGAGGTCATCGTAGCTCTCAGCTGCTGGCATTCCGACTGATAGCGCATCGTAGATCGGCGACTTGAACTCAAACTTCTTGCCAAAAATGCCCGGCGTGCTGCTCTCGGTCGTCATTGTCTCGATCACGTACGACCGGTAGACGCGACGGATGTACAGCTCCAGCGCCATTTCGCGCACGGCGACGTCCGCATGGTCCAACAACGAGATCAACAAATCAAACAGCGGCTGCGATTGGTCGAGGAGCGTCGCAAACTTGGCCGACAGTTCACTCGGTTGCCCATCGGCAATGATCTCGCGCACAACCGCCTCAACTTCTGCCAACCGCTCGCGGTGCGACGGCATCTTGTTGTCCATCAACAGCTGCCGCGCTTCCAATGCGACAAGCGAGTACTGGTTCTCCTTGAAGTTCGCAAGCGCTTCGAGCAACGGCGTGAGCGACGCCGACTGGAGCGTCTCGCGCGACGACCCGCCACTCGCAGAATTGCCACTCGACGCCGACCGACCGAGTGCGACGTGCCCCAAGAGCTTTAGCAAGACCTTGTTCTTCGTCTCGACTGCGCGGTGCGACCGAGCGACGTTGTAGACCGTGACCAAGTCGCCTGCGTGTTGCTGCCGCAGTGCCAACACGACGTCCTCGACGTTGTGCGTCCGCGCGTAGATGCTCTCGGTCTTGTAGTACTGGTTCAGCAGATCCGCAAGCACGGCCTCGTAGCCAGATTGCAGGCCGCGCGCGTACTTGGCGCAAATGTCCCGCAGTGGCGACACCGTCGCGTCAAAGTCCGCAGCTGCGCGCTCCGTTGGCAGCGACTGCTTGTGCGCATCGAGGATTGCGACAATATCGCGCACACTGAACGTTTGGCTGTTGGAGTCCGTCCCTTCAGCGGCGGATGCGACCGACAGCCGCTGCCGAAAGTTCTGGAGCTTGTCGCTGATCTGCGCAAACACGTCGAGCGGAATCCGACCTGCAAGTGGCGACATTGCGTCCTTGAGCTCTTCAACCGGCAGCAACTCGCTGCTCAGTGCGTCAAACAATTCAGTCACAGCAGCTGCGACGAGATCGTCTGGGACAAAGTAGCCGTCCAAGACGGTCTTGAGCACCGCTTGCGACCGTTTGAGCAGCTGCAGTGCACTCGCATTACTCGTCCCAGACGCCGTTGGACTCGTGGGTGGCAACTTGCCAGTGTAGCGCTCAGACAGCTTCACACACGACGGATCGTCGAGCTCCATCGTTGCAATGCAGTCGCCAGGCGCGAGCACTGCGCCTTCCGACTTGAGCAGCCGGATGACGCCTGCTTCGGGTGTCAACAGCGGCATATACATCTTCATGACTTCAATTTCTGCAAACGGCATGCCTTTCCGCAAGCTCGCGCCGTCGTCAACGAGGTACCGTGCGAGTTTACCGGCCGTGTTCGTCACGAGACGCGTGGGGTCGTACTCGTTCGTAAACACGCACGTCGTGCCGTCGACGACGAGTCGCAAGCCTTGCGCTTCTTTTGTCGCGTACGCAACGTGTGATTTGCCGTTCAGCAACACCAAGAAGCCGCCATCCGACAACGTCCGGAGCTCGACTTGGACGTACGTTGCGTTCAGAAACAGCGTAAAGTGGATCGGACCACTACGGCAAGCGGTAATCGCGTACTTGACGCCTTCGTAGATCAACTCCAGCGGCTCGACTTGCCGCAACAACTCAAACGACGGCAGCTGACCGCGCTCCAATTGACTCACGTACTCGTGCAAGCGCGTCGTTGCGGACTGGTACGCAGCACAGACAGCGCCAACCAAGACGACCATCAACGGATCCGGACGGCCTTGCAATCGCACCTCCGTGTGGCGCGCAATGCGTTCATCGAGCCACGCCGTGTGGATCCGATTGAACTTGAAGTCGTCGCTCTCCATCATGTTAACAATATACTCGACCGTCGTGTGGATGTCGCCACGGATCGACAGTTCCTTCAACGCCAGAATCATGTTTTTGCGAGCGCGATCACGCGACGTCGACCAACTGAACAAGTGGCCGATCTGCGAGTCCGCAAACTCGTGGACTTGGCCGGACGAATCAACGGAAAAGTACCCCCAGACGTCCGGCGTCGATCGAAAGTTGAGTTCTTTGATCGATCCGCTCGTGGGTTGGAAGCCAGCGTTCGGGTCTTCCGCCGTAATCCGCGCTGCAATCACGTGGCCGTGTGGCGGCGCCTGCTGCTCGTTCTCAAAGTCAATCGGCGTCGTCCCAAACGCGTCTTTCATGTACAAACGACGGACGTCGGGAATGAAATGCAGTGGAATCCCCATCGCAACTTGGAGCTGCGCAGCTGGCAAATTCACTTTCGTGATCATCTCGGTCACTGGATGTTCGACCTGAAGACGCGGATTGAGCTCCAAGAAGAAAAACGCGTTCCCTGCGTCCTCCGGCAGCTCACTAAAGAGGTACTCGACCGTCCCGGCGTTCACGTACTCGACTTCTTGCGCCAAGCGCGTCGCAGCGCGCATCATCTGGTTCCACACAGTCGCAGAAGGCGCAAGCACAGGTCCCTCCTCCACAATCTTCTGGTGGCGACGCTGGACGCTACAGTCCCGACCACTGAGCGCAATGGCGTTCCCGTACTCGTCTGCGAGCAGCTGCACTTCCAAGTGGCGCGACTTGGACGCGAGCTTCATGACAAAGATCGGCGACCCAGGGATCTCGCCCCGCACGGCGTCCCACGCACTCAGGACCTGCGATTCGTCCGTGACTTTCCGGATGCCTTTCCCACCGCCACCTTCACTGGCTTTGATCATCGCGGGGAAGCCAATGCGGCGACACTCGTCCAAACAATGCGCACCGTCCCGCAACATCGCAGCGTTGTAGACTGCGTCCGGGATGCCGTCGGTATCGCGGTAGTTGACAGCGAGGCCATCGCCGTTCCACGCAATCGTTGGGACGTTCGCGCTCTGTGCGATGATCGTCGATCCGATCTTGTCACCGAGCGCTTGCATCGGCTTGGCCGGCGGTCCAATAAACACAATCTCCGGTGTCGTCGCCTTCAGCGAGTTTGGCAGCGCAGGGTTCTCACTCGCGTGGCCCCAACCGGCCCACACAGCGTCGACTTTATAGCGCTCGGCGATCTCGACGATCAGCGACACGTTTGCGTAGTTGTTGTTATTCGCGCCGCCTGGGACTTCAACGACGTGCTCGGCCATACGAATGTACTCAGCGTTCGCACGCAAGTCTTCCGGCGTCGCCATGACGACGAACGAGATCTTGTGCTCGTCCGCAAACATCTCGTAGCACCACATGCGGATACTGCGGATTGCTTTGAGTGCGGCCATGCCGTTGTTTGCGATCAAAACAGACTGGATTGCACGCTTGCCTTGCATCTCCCGCACGTACTCGTCGACGCTTGCGAACGTCCGGTGTGGGTGGCTCTCGATGCGGTCACGCGGCACGACCTGCGGAAGTGACGACGGCATTGTCGGTGCTGCGGGTTCAGAGGTGCCCATGGTAATTGCTGCTGTTGTTGCTGGTGTTGTTGCAGTCGTAGTGGCGACGTCTGCGACTTCTTCGGACGTTGTCGTGGTCGTTGTTGTCGTTGTTGTCTCCTCGGTTGTGACGGTCGTCGTGTTGGCGTCAATTGCGGTCGCGCTTGTCGTGAACGACGTCGAGGATGTCAAAGACGTTGTCGCTGCGTCTGCTCCAGTTGCGGAATGCTCCGTCATGGTAGTCGTAGCGGATACGAGTGCGGCAGTGCGGACAAGAGGAGGACTGAGAAAGGCAGCTACAGTACGGGTGCTGTGCTGCTTCGAGTGCTTCGAGTGCGCGTTCTTGTTTGTGTGTCATTCGTTCGACTGCGTCGATGCGGACTGCCGTCATCGCTTTTTTGGATCCCTTTCGCAACTACCAAAATGCCTGAATGCGTCAAGCAAACCCACTGTGTTGCATAGCACCTTGCTGTAAACACAAGGTTTAATGACGCAGCAGAGAGCAAAGTATGCCGCTCGAGAAACCTTTGTGGCGTCATTTTGGCCAACTCCACAATTCGAAAGGACGTCATTCGCTGACGATGTTGCAGGCGTCGGAGACCACCAGCATGTGTGGAGTGAAGACCACACGCCGAGAAAAGTCTGGCAATGACACGGTTTGTAACTTGATCCATCGGGCTTTCTCAGGTAAAGTCATACAATACTGTCAAATACTTCAGCATCTGCTCGATGCTGGAGCGCAATAGAGCGAGCGAGCTGTTGGTTTTGCTTACCGTGCGTCAAGATGGCGTCGATTATGGCTGCACACGTTGTCTTGTTGGCGCTATAATTACGGCTTTTCAGCTCGAAGAATAAACGCACTACTGTAGATCGCATTTGGCTGCGCTTCCAAATGAGCATCGCGTCGATATACGGCCGCGTCGATCGAGCAACGAGTGCGCAAGCGCCGCGATGTCGCGTGACTCGCAATGGCATCGCAACTATCGTGCTTGCTGAGTGTGTTACAGTATGGTGATACCAATTCTCGCATGTATGTTTCAGAAAGCACCGACCATCACTCTGAGATGACGTCGCCTGGTGACGTCGACGCGACTGATTTTGACGTTGTAAAATATATCTACAGTAGCAAAAAACAGTGATTTCTGTACAATTAAGAAATCAGTGCTAATAACGCGTCCTGCCAAGCACAACACCCAGTCTATTTGAATACATTTTATCGTGTACGATAGTACAATAAAATAGTACCGGTATAGTACTAAGTATTCCATTCATATACAGTGCGCCTTATAATTATACGGACACTTGATTTTTTTGAATAAAACGGCCAAAAATTAGGTTAGAAAACTTTCGTTGCATTCAAACGATGCGCAAAACAGAGCTTTATCAGCACCCAAAATGTGAGCTGATGGATCGCTACCAAAACATCACACGT
>JAADXH010001183.1:0-12889 GCA_023337595.1 Globisporangium camurandrum | reverse complement strand
TCCATCGTGCGTGCGACCGCGCATCAACCAGTCGCTGCGCATTCACAGCCACGAACAGGCGCTGCGCTCGTGCCAAGGCACCGCGTGCAACTGAACGCCACTTCCAGTGCTCGACCAGCACAGCAAGTGCGGCAGCGCGCCTCGACTCGCGTGACCACTGCTTTGCAATGCGTTTGTACATAAGCTGCTGCGCAACCAACTGTTGCTTGAGGAGCGTCACGATGACGACGTTACGCCATTTGAGATATACGGTTCCGCGATGGCGAAGACTAGACTGCGTGCCACTGTCCCCCGTCGTTGATCGTGGCGCTGCCGCCGTGACATCCAAGTTCATGGCATGGCTGTGACTTGCACCGGTACTGTGTGCGTCGCTCATTGTCGATGTCATTGGAAGTGCCAGCGCAGATGATGAGCGTGGCGATGCACATGACGACTCGAGAGCCTCCAACGAGGTCGCTGTCACTACTGCTGTAGTAGCAGACGCAATCGAAGGTGACAGCAGCAACGCTTGCTCGAGCACGCGCTGTGCCAAGTCAAGAAAGTCGGCGTCGCTCGATGCATTTGACGGCAAGAGAAGCGTGGTGGAATGTGTTGCGCGCGCAGCGATTGTTCGGACCAATCGGCAGACGTCACGATACTGGGTGATCGAGTCAGTCGTGTTGTCTGCGTTGCCATCGAAGTGCATCCCAGCGCAGCTTGTGACGAGCTGGCTCTCATTCGTTGGGTTGCAGCTTTGTGTAGCGGCAAACAACTCGATTGGATGTTGCGAGAGACGCTGACTCTCGTAGGTCCGTTGCTGTTGCTGCTGTTGCGCACGCAGCAATCCACATGCACGCTCAACGCGCTGCAATTGCAATACAGTGCGCTCGACGCGACCTGTGATGTGCAACAGCACGCTCTCAAACTCCCGCTCGCTCGTTGCGAGCATCTCGTGGAGCGCGCGACGCTGCAGCGCAGGACGCTCCTGCAGCGTCTGCACGAGGAACCCGAGCGTCTTGCGCTGGCGCTGCTCGGACTGCAACTCGTGCTGCAGCGACCGGTTCGTGTCAGTGAGCATAGCCACTTGGCTCTCGAGCTCGAGCGTAGATGCACGTAGCTGCGTAAGCTCAGCTGCATTGCTCAGTCGCGAGCACGACAGATCTGTCTGCAGCTCGTGCGTTTGTTTCTCGTGCGCACGGATCGTGAATTCGAGTGCTGCGATGCGCGTCTCGAACGCAAGCGTCAGTCGCTGCTGATTGCTTTCGAGCTCAGCAGCAAATTCGCTCGCAAGCACCTGCTTTACGTGTGCTAGTTCTGCGGCAGCTCGCGTTGTTTGCGCATCGAGCGATGTGGCAGCTCGTGTCTGTTGCTCCACAAGCTGCTGTTCCAAGATTGCAGCACCGCGTTGTGCTTCGTCGTCCAGTGCACGCGCGTGTTCAGCTGCACGACTCTCGAGCGTTCGCTCTAGTGTACTGCGCTCTTCGCTTGCACTTTTGGCGTCGGTCTCGAGTCGCTTGAGCTGCTCGCTTTGTGTAGTGTGCTTGCTCCTCCACATGAGAATCGTCGACTTTGCGTCCGTGAGCTCGTGCCCCAGCCGCATGTTAGTGGCCTCAACCTCGTCAAGCGATGCAGCACGCGCGCTTGTCGCTTCGAGCTCGCGCTGGAGCTCGAGTTGCGCACTCACGTGGTCCTCGAGTGTCTGCTGACGGATCTCAGCGTCTCGCTGCTCGCGCTGGAGCTGCTCTGTGACGTCGCGCTGCGTCGACAATTCGTTCTCCACGTCATTGAGGCGGTTAGTGAGTGCACTTGCGTGTGCTGTCTCATCATGCAGAGCAGTCTGCAACTTGTCGCAGTCGCTTCGTGCTGCAAGAAGCTGCTGCTCAACGTCCAAGCAGGCTGCACGCGCCTGCTCGAGCTCGTTCTCACGCAGCGCACTCGTCTCGCGCTCGACGAGCTGGCGGCTCGCATGTACTTTCTCTTGCTGCGTGAGCTCTGCGACAGTGGCGTCGCGCTGCGCAAGCGCTTGCGTCTGTTCGTTCAGCGCACGCTGCAGCGCATGCACGCGGTTCGCAGCATCAGCGAGCTGCTGTCGCTGCATCACGAGCGTTTCTTCCAGCGCTGCAATGGTCGCGCGTAGCTGCTGCGTCTCGACACTGTTGCTGGCTGGTGCGTCAACACCGTCGTCGCTGTCACAACTGTATTGACGCAATTGCTGCAGCTGGTCGATGCCTGCGTGGAGGTCGGCAATTGTGCGCTCGTGGTCGCGAGTGCGGCTCTCCGCGGCACGCAGCTCAGCTTCCAGTTGCGTGTTGCACTCGCGCAGCGCAGCGTTTGCATCGCGCGCGTCGTTCCAGTCGCTAACTAGTGGTGCGTTGTGCGATACGCCAAGTCCATTGCGCGATGTACTAAGTGCTGGACGCGTCTGCTGCTGGCGGTTTGCTGTAGCGTCCGCAGCGCTGTGGCGTTCAAGTTCAAGCTCCAAGCGCTCGATGTGCCACGTCTGCTGGCGACAGTGCTCCTCGAGCACGTCAAGTTCACTCTGCAGCTGCTGCTCCGTGCGCTCGCTCTCGCTCCGTGCGAGCTGCTTGTCGCGCGTGACGTCGAGCACGAGTCGCTGCAGCTCCTCAGTCTGTTGTTTCGCAGTGCGTAGTGCAGTCGTGAGTGTTGTACGCTCGCGCTCGAGCTGCAGCTGCGTCTTCTCACTGCGCACGAGCGCGCCTTTGTCTGCAACGATTTGTGCGCGCAGCTGCTTGACTTCTGCTGCGCTGTGTTTACACACCATACACTTACAACCGCTTGCCGCGAATTGCGAGCGCGCCAAGCGATCGATGGCGTTGTTGTCGAGCACGTCAGCGTCGTCATTGACGGCATTGACACTGACGCTAATGCCTGTGCTCCTGCCGCCGCCGCGACTCGAGTCGAACGTCACAGCCGACGCATCGCGCGCATTCATTGTCTCAGCTGTTGCGGCGGTGCGTCGCAGTGCGTCTTCGAGCCGCATGATGTAATCGTGCAGGACGTTCACGTTCGCGTCCTGGTGCGACGACAGTTGCGAGCGCAGCAAGTGGATCGCACGCGCGGGCTCGTCGTCATCAAACAGCGACGCGTCGAGTCGCCGAGCCGCGTGGCCCTTGCGCATAGACGAGGACGCTGCGCGTGACGACGTGATGGCAGACGACGCCGACGCTGATGACGACAGACTCGGCAGCTCTGCTCCAGCGACGCGCGCACGAAGCTCGTGGTTCTCGGCGCGCAGCCGCACGACTTCGCGCTTTTGCGCTTGGATCGTCTCCCACGCAAACTGGAGCGACGCGTCGCTGTGCTGCGTTGCGTCGTTCAGTCGCTGCGTCGCGTGCGTATGCGCGACTTCTGCAAGTAGATCCGCCTGCAGCATCGCTTGGAGTTCCTGCAGCTGCTGCTCGTCGCCAGCAGCAGCGCTCACGCGATGTCGCATCTGTGTGTGAGTGTGTGTGCGTGTGTGTGTGGCAACGAAGCAGAGTGTGTGTGAGACGATAGATACCACAGATAGATCAATACAAACGGTACCCTGTGTTCGTGTTGTGCGAGTTGCGCATGCAGCTGACGCATGATCTCGACGGTGTCGACGTCGTCGAGGATCAACTCTTCCTTCTCGCGCATTGCGAGCTCCATGAGCTCCACGAGCAGCTCCTGCACGATCGCATGTGCAACGCGCTCGAGTGGCGACTGCGTGTGCGACCAGAGTGCGTGCGTCTGTGTGGTTGTACTCACCTCGTCGCTTAGGCGCTGCATGCGTTCGTCACATACGCGCACGATCGCGTCCAACAGATCGTCGTTGTTGTTGTTGTTGCTGCTGCTGCTGCTGCTCGTGTCGTTGCGGCTTGTGTCCATGCGGCTGTGGCGAAAATCCTTGCGCCAGTCTGGCAGTGTCGTTACGCCAGATGTAGATGATGCTAATGCTACGCGGGCACTGCTGCGCTGGCATTTGCTCTGCTGCTGTTGTTGCTTGCGCGCGACAAAATCAGCGATCTGCACGAGCAACTGCAGCACGATCTCGCGCTCACGCGGTGCAAGTTGCTCGTCGAGAATCTCGTGTGCTGTCGCTCGCCAATCAGCTGCTGTGGTTGCCGATTGTGATGACTCGGCGTACCGCAGCGGCTGCGTGTGGCGAGACGCTTTGATACGCGACACGTTGACGTTTGCGCTGCTGCGACTGCCGTGGAAGCTGCTGCTGCTGTTGTTACTGCCGCTGTTGTCGAATGACGCGCCAAAGCTGCTAGGATCTCGAGTGCTGCTGCTCCATCCACGATCTGAGCCATGGGTGCCAGAGCCGCCTGGAAATGCCGCTGTGCGTGTCGAGCTGTTGCTGCGCTCCATAACACTTCGTTGAGCTCGAGCGGCAGGCGACTTGTACGACGCACGAGCTCGTGGCGACAGCTCTGCTCAGCTGACCGCGCTATCGTCGCCTTCTTGTCGCTGCTACCGTCGTCGTTGCTGTTGCGCCTCCACGATGGAGTGCGTAGTGTTGCAGTTGCGTCGCATCAAGATTCTGTATCGTGCTAATTCTTAGTAGATAGTTATATATTTACAGTTGATATATTATTAATGCACATGTCTTCAGTAGGATTCACTCTGGTCCAGCTTCAAAACATTGGACGACATGCTCACACACACACGAGTACATCCGAGTTTAATAACGGCTCTTGCTATGCGATGCAATGGCGTAGCAATGGACGCAATCAGCAGAGTACATCAGGAATAGTGTGTATTCAAATGGAAAGATGGTAGACTCACTTCTCAGCTAGCTACCAACATCCCATTGCGCGTTGCGACTTTTGTCTCTCGCGAACGCAAAGGACCGGATGCTTTTATCCTACGCATGCCAGTAACCGGCCTGTACGAGGATCTCCGGATACAAGTTGTGCCACTCGGTGATCAGCGGGTTGTACAAATCAGGGTGCGACTGCATGAACGCCGCGGGGTCCTGTAGCAGCAGCAACAATAGATAGCGATAGCGACACATGTTGTGAGCAACGACCGATGCTAGCAATAAGTGAGCAATCAATGCCACGACATCCAAGGTCATCGAGCCATCCACTCGTCGACGTACCTCAGCAAAGCAAACAAAGATCGTCGCGACCGAGCTGTCGATAACTGCAAGCGGTGTGATCGCCACGCCGACGCCGACAATGAAGCCAAGCACCGCCAAGAAGACTGGATACGCAAAACAAGTGTCGTGTTTGTCAGCCCACTGGTTCATCCAACAAGCAACTTAATCAATCAAACAAACAAACAGCGACACGAGACGTACTCGTGCTGTTCTCAAACGCAACAATGTCGGTCGCTTCACCGATGATGCCGCCTGCACCAGCGCACACGAGACCTAACGAGTGGACACAAACGATTTAAGAGCGTCAGTCACATCATCAACCAGGCACCAGCATTCACGCCGTCCTATCGATTCACGCATCGAAGCCAACACAAGGCACAGTGACAGCGGCACGCACCGACACCAAGCGCGGCAAAACTGAGCACGTTCCCAATGAGGTCGTCGTTGATGATCGCGTCAAAGCCGCGTTGGTGGAAGAGCTCAAACACGGCTTTGCCGGCTTGCGTAAACTTGTAGCCGTAGATCCCGACGTAGACAAACGCCCAGCGGTTAAAGTACTCCATGAGCGACTGCAAACAGCCGAGGATGCACTCACAGAGGCAACCGACGATGCTGCCTTCTTCGCGCTGGCTCTCCGCGATCGACCGCAGTGCTTGCAAGATCGCAACGAGCAGCGACCCAAAGCAGATCGAGCCAAACGACGTCGTCGTCGCGCGCTTGAGCGACGAGCCCGTGGCGCCCGACGACTCCGAGTTGTACCAGAACGTCGCGACCGTGCCAGCGACCGTCACGTGTGCAATGTTCTTGAACACCTGGAGCCCCCAGTAGAACGCAATGAGCAAGAAGAAGTACGCAACGTACGTCGTCGCCGAGCCTTTAAACACCTGCGACGACGAGTTGACGCACTGGCGGGTCGTCGCGTACAGCTTGCACGCGCCCGACATGCACTGTGAGCTCGACGTGCATCGGTCGCCGATATTCAGCGAGCCGGTCGACGTTGTTTCGTCCGTGCTCATGTTGTTCACGACGCCGAGCACTGCGAGTGCCCAGACCGCGACCCACACGACTTGGACGATCGTAAACGCAATCGCAACCGCGTACGTCGTCTTGTGCTTCGTGATCGCCGCTTCTGCGACACGCAAGTTTGCAACTGCAAACGGGATCCGGTTCTGCACGAGGCGCGCGTAGCAAAGGTTCAGCAGTGCGATGATCGCACCCAGGATGCCGAGGAAGTAGTTCCCGATCGAGAATCCGTACGCAGCAACTGCGACTGCAATGCCGACGTTGAACCAGAGCACAAAGTTGATCATGAAGCGTGCAGCTTTCGTGATGAGCTTCACGAGCAGCAGTGCGAGCACGACCGAGAGCACGGCCATCACAAGTGCAATCACAATGACTTTGCGCGTGTCGTCGGGCTTCAACATGTTCGACGACTTGTTTTTCGCCGATTCGTCGTCCGTGAGCGAATCAATGCCCCATATGACCTGTGGTATGGAGAAAGAGAATAAAAATGCATGGCGAGAGTGTGAGTGACACGGAGTTGGCTACAGTTACATGAAGTCAAAGGGACGTACCATGAGCGCCACGATCGCAGCGACGTTCAAGACAAACACGATCGCAAATGGCCAGTCGCGGCATCCCGTCGACGGACTCGTTTCTCTGTAGCATGACCGTAAAGCAAAGAAAGTATCCAACAAACATATAAAATACATGGAGCAGGCGCATGTCAGCACAACATCCGACCGAAAGATTGGGTAGAAATATCACATCAGAAACGCAAAAGTGCAATGTTAACAAAGCTTTTTTCAGTCGACGTACGGCTTGATCGAGTTTACGCCCTGGATGTGCGCGTCCGCAGGCTCACCATAGTACGCCTGTTGTGGCTGCTGTTGCTGCGGCGCGTACATCGGCTGCACTGGCGGCGGACCGTAGCCGTAGTCGTACGCCCCCGCTGGCTGCTGCTGGTGGTGCGGCGGCGGCTGCTGGTGGTAGTGCTGCGGCTGGTTCTTGTACGGGTCGTCCTGGCCGTACATGATTGTGCGTGCGCGCGTGTGATCCGTTTCTCGCGCGTGTGTGATCCGTTTCTCGCTCGCGTGGTTGTCTGGTTTCTGCTGTCTTCAGTTGTGTGTGAACTGCGCCGGTCGCCTTCGTTGTTTGTTTGTTGTTGTCGACTGTTGTGCCGAACGGCGATTCGAGAATGGCAACTGACGATACTGAAAACAACATGTCTGCGAAGTGATGGTGGATTTTTGTCGGAAAAGCGACATGTACGATGGGTTCCATACAAACCTGCAGTCCACCTCGAAGGTTCAGTACCGCACAAATTGAAGCCATGATAGCCGAACTTGCTCGAAGCTTCGCGTGCTCGTTCTCAACCGTCGTTGGACATCTTACGCAACATGGCAGACAGTACTTGCTGGTACGTACAAGTACTATCCAAGAGTGCATGGGGCCGTCGCAGTCGCTGTGCGTGGAGGGCAAATCGTGTATGTCGCCATGACATTGCTCTAACGGGCCCTTATTGTCCCTACAATTGCGTTGCCTGCACTACTACCGATACCTGAACCGGTACAGATTAATCCTCCAACAGGCACTACAATCCACGTAGCCTCGACAAAGAGCACTGCATGTATCGGTACAGTAAGTCGATGCGTTGGACAGCAGAGAGAAGCACCATCAGCCTCGACACCGTGATTACTGCACTGTTCGAGATGTGCGTAGGATGGGATACACGCCACTCAAATGGACCAAGACCTAGTATGTAATATAAATTATGTGAGGAATATATTTAGCTATAAATTGTTTCAATATATACAGTATTTAAAGCTGCTCTAAAGAACCGGTAACTTGTGTGCTGTTCATCACATCTGCCCGCAAAGCAAGCAAATCAAACACGACCACAACACAGAACGTCAGTGCGACGCAGTCCTACTCCAACTGCTTGGGCTACCACTCCCACTGCCTCGAGCTGCTGCCTTCACCACTGCCGCGCGCCATCACCACAGTAACACAGCATCTCTGTCTCACTACAGTTACTACAGCCATGGCGCTGCTCATGCCCGACATCAATCTGCGGCGAAAGCGAAAGTACCTCGATGTACGTAAATTGGTGCATGCATGTGGTCGTGCATGTCATCTCCAGCATCGGCGTTGTGCATCAGTGTGAGCACACACAAGCTCACAGATGTGTCGATTGATGCATGTGCTCACGCTGGCGTTATGTGCTCTGTCTCGCTTGCGCTGTGCAACTGACTGCGATGTACGTCATGCCTCGTCACATGGCAAAACAGCGCTACTGGCGCAAAGTGCTGCGCGAAGAACACGACAAGACGTCGCTCAAGGGGCTCGTGCCGGTGAGCGTGATCTCTATTCCGCGCAGCGACACGTCTGCGCGCTCGCACATCATTGCGCGGAGTCGTGCGACCGAGGTCGTCCGCGACATTGACGCCGTGCACGAGCCTGAGGTCGAGCCGCCGCTTGCGTTAATCATCAAGACCGTCGAGGATTGCGGCAACAGCGACCGCGCACCACGTTCAAGGGACTCGCACCACAGCAGTTACTCGCACAGCAGCAAACGACGCTCGAGTCGAAAAGTGTCGCCTAGCGCAAAGCACAGCTGCGTCGTCCCGACCTCGTCAAACGCCAACACAAACACCAACACAAACGACAATGCCGATACGCCACCCAGTTCACTCGACTCGGAGCTGCTTGCACAAGTACACAGCAGTTCGACGCAGATGTCGTCGACTGGCAGCGCATCGCGACGCGCACCGCGGTCGAGCAACAAACCCCAGTCCAACCCCAAGTACATCACACGCGTCAAAGGTACGTTGGCGTGTGCATCGAGTCGCGTGAGCCGTAAAGAACGTCGACACGCTTGCGTGAATGCTCACGTGTGTGCGTCCACGGCATGTCGCTCACACCACGCTGCGTATGTGCACCATGACGTTTGAACGTTACGTAGGTCAGACGCTCGGGACGCTCATTTACCGCGTGCACGAGAACGAGGACAACATCCTCGAACTCGATTTTTCGTACTTGGCGCAGCGCAACGTCCGACTCGAGACCCACGGCGCAGACCTCGTCGCGCGTGCACTGACGACGAACCGCACAGTGCTCAAGCTCGTGATGCGCGACCACGAGATTGGCGACGCTGGCGCCGTTGCGATCGCCAATATGCTGCGCGTGAACACGACGCTCGAGTACCTCGACCTGTATGGGAACAACATCTCGGACAACGGCGTGGAGGCGCTCGCACACGCGCTGTACGGCCACGAGTCACTCACGTATTTGTCGCTGTGGAGCAACCGAATCTCGAACCGCGGTGCACTCGCGCTCGCAGAGGCACTCAAGTGCAACCAGGCGCTCACGTACGTTGGACTCGTGCACAACAACATTACGGAGCCTGGTGCGAGTGCGCTGCTCGAGGCGCTTGACGTCAACATTCGCCTCGAGACGCTCAACCTCGCGAAGAACCCGATCAGTGACACCATGACGTACAAGATCCGCGTCGCACTCGCACGGAATCGGTATGTGCGAGTCATTTGTGGTAGTGTGTGTCTGGTTGCATATACGAGCTGAACTGCGATGGACATGTCGACTAACAACTACGCATGTACATGTACACTATACGTCTGGATCGAGCAGCATCGAGGCGCCAAAGATGATCTCCGAGATGGAGAAGGACGACAAAGAAGTTGCGCGGCGGTTTGCCGAGATGTTGCTTGCAGGCGACTCAGATAGCGAGTCGAGCGGCTTCCACAGCTGCTCGAGCGGGTACATGAGTCACTCGGGGATCGACCAGCTCGATCTCGATAGTGATGCAAGCGGCTACTGGGTCTAGTGGGACAGACGCACACATGCGTCTGTGGAAAACGTCAATAACAGGATGGCAAAGGGGTGCGCTCATCGACGAGACGCGAGAATATGAGAAGGACGACGATGCGAGAGAACTTGCAATCGGGGAGTCTGTTGGACGCACTCGAGATTCGTATGAAGCGTGACAGTGCAACAGCGACTGCGTGTGTTGTGTAATGTCGTACTATGTAATCTATACGCGCTATGCGTGCCCTGTTTCTTGTTGCATGGTGCTATGCTGTCTCGACAACTTCGTCCTCTTGTGTCAATGGCGCCAAATGGCTCCACGTGAACGCAAACGTGCCACTTGACGGATCGTCTTCCGCAGGGAATGTCTCGTAGCACATCAGATCGATCTCGTCGTCAACTTGGACGTCAGCGGTAACGCTGGCAACACGGTGCTGTTGCTGTTGTTGCTGCTGCTGATGCGTAGCGAGTGGCGGCGAGCGTTGCCCCCAAACGTCGACGTCTTGCTCGAGTGCGTGTGACGACATGGCAACCTCCCACTCCAGCAACTCCTGCAGCGGAAGCGCATCCTCGAGCTGCAAGCCCTGGAGCGATTCGTCCCACCACTCGCGTGAGCCATGTGCGTAGGTCGGCCGAACGATCGCGTCGAACGAGTCAGGCGTGACTTCGCTGCGCCAGATACTTGCTGCAGGTGGTGCGAGGCGGCGGCGCACACGCGGTGCGCGTGGAGACGGCAGCGATGGCGACGACGGTGGTGATGGCGTGACGACATTGCAATAGCTGGACAATGCGTTCGTGGCGTCGTCGTTCGTGGCGCCGCTGAACGTCTCGATCGACGCGTGGTCGACGCACAGTGAGCTGTCGCCACACTTATCCTGTGCCGAGATGACGTGCAGTGCGTGGTCCCAGTCCTCCGGCGCGATCCACGCAAGTCCGCTTGTCACCAGCAGTTTGTCGTTGTCATTGTCGGTGCTGTCGTCGTCGCACATTGTGAGTTTGTTCTTTGCAATCACGTTTGTTGGCGTGTCAACTCGTGTTTGCTGCAACGACACAGTGTAGCAGCCTTGTCGCGTCGATGTTTTCTTCGTCTTGCGCGTCGTCTCAATCTCCGACTCGCTGGATAACGACACGACGTTGCATACGCTCGCGACCTCGAGGCAACTCGAGCTGTCAAAGACTGCGTAGTTGAAGCGCACGTGCTTGCGCGACGAGACTTTGTCGGAGTTGTCATCGCGCTCGTCCGTGCTGCTGCCTCCTGGCGCGACTGAGATCAACACGAGCTCGCAGCTCGTGAGCACGGAGACGACGTCGTAGACTCGACGATTGACGTCTGCGAACGAGCTCTCGGTCGCAAAGTCTTGGCCGCGACTGCGTTTCGCTTCAACCAGTCGATTGCTCACGCTCGGGAGTGCCAGCGCGTGGTTGCCGTCGTGGAGAAACAGGAGACAGAGGAACGAGACTGTAGTTGCCGTGAGCCCCGGCCAGCGCTCGACCTCGGCTTGCTCTTCGCACATCCGCATCACTGCAGCGTCTTCGTCCTCCAGGCGCGGGATGCCAAACGTCGAGCGACGAAGCGCCTCGACAGCTCGGAGTGCACTCTGTTGGATCCGGCCGAGGTGCTGGATCGCAGCGTGCTTGCCAAAGTACAGGAAGCTGCCGCCCTTGGACCATGCTGCGTCGTCGTGTCGAACGCGCTTGATGATACCAATGCCTGTACGTATCGAGTCGAAAAGCGCACGTGGTGTCAGGCTCGAGCGGAGCGACACGGCATCGAGGCAACATGCAATGCAGTTCGTACCTTCGAGGACATGTAGTACGTCGTAGATACGCCGCTTTCGTGGTACTGCAGTAAAACACGAAGCACCGCAGGCGTCAGCATTCATCTGTGCTATTCTGTCACACAATGCAGCACGCGCAGAGACCACATTGCGATGTGCAGTCCTGCACTCACGTAGCATGTTGTAAACTTCGCTTGCTGGGATCACAATGGGGAACACGGGGTTCCACTCGTTGCTGCTTCTGCTCGACTGCAAGTGCTCGTGCTCCTTGAAAAACGCCAGTGTGCTGCACGTGCTGTACATGTCGAATTGGAACACGCAGTCAGTTGTGAACTCCTTGTTGCGTACGCGGCGCATTGTCGCTCGCTATCGGGTTCCAAGCAGCAGCAGTAGCAGCAGCGGCAGCAATGCGTACATGTCGCCGAGGTTCTTTGCGTTTGCGATCATGCTCTGGATCCGGCTCCACATGTGCTCTGGGAGCTTGCTCGCGTGCTGTCGCGAGCCATCCGCTTTGGCGCGGGCACTGCGAGCTGGAGATGAACCGAGTCGGCACACGCGCTTGCGTTTGCATCGGCGCTCGGACGAATGAGGCGAGCGCGCGCCACTGTTGGTTCTCTCATCGAGCTCGATCGCATCGACGTCGACATCAGCAATGACGGTCGGTAGCGGTGTGAAGCGCGCAGTGCGGCGTTTTGGAGGCGCCATGATTTGCTGTGGGCGTCAGCAAGCACAACAGATACGTCAGTGTGACGTCGGTCCATGTCGCCTACCACAACGCATTGCAACACGACTCTGCGTGCCGATATACCATCGTGACGCGGATCTCGGGGACAGGATGTGTCTTGGCTGTGCGTCGGCGCGCTGCCAGCGAGCTTGTGCTGCTTCCGCTATTCCGAGCTGCGGCATGGATCCTGCGCAGCTTGTGTAGCTTGCCCGAGCCAGCCATGTTTGTTGACGTGCGTCGGTGTGTGCAAATGTGTTGCTTGAGCACTGTCTGGCAGAATAGAAAATGAGTGGCTAATGTGCAAACTCGCTCACACTTCAGCTTGGTTTCCTTTGGGATGTTGTAGCACCTGCTGTGCTCGCGAATCAGCACGGATGCAACACGGATACAGGTCGTTGCGAGACATCTCTGTTTGTGTTCGTCCACACGGCAACTGCTGTGCATTGCCTCTTCGTTCGCATACACGCAAGATCGGGCGAGAGAGGCAGTCGGTCT
>JAADXH010001182.1:0-12896 GCA_023337595.1 Globisporangium camurandrum | reverse complement strand
GCTTCTGTGTCCTCCACGTGAAGTTTCTCGTGGTGTCCTCATAGCAATGTCCCCCTCTTAAAACTGATATGCAGCTTTTTCTCAAAACGTTTTGTGTTGCTCAACAAACGGAAAGCACTGTCAGAATGCGTCTTCTAATTGCCTCATTCTAGCCAATAGTCAGTCTCAAAAGGCGAATATTGGTTTAAAAATCACAAAAAAGTGGGTGTCCCTATAGCATTGACCAGCACTGTATAATGTTTAGATCATAATGTCCGTTTACGTGGATTGCAGAATTTGAGCTGGAGAAATGGTTAGCGTACAAAATACTGGATAGTTGTTATACAGGTCTAAGAACGATTTGTAAGTATATGCGACAATTACACCGAACCGTGCAACATAAATACATTTAATAAGGTTATGCAAAACACAACAAATAGTATTGTGTAACCTAAGTACATTTAATAAGGTATTGCAAAAGACAACCAATAGTTCTTTAGCAATGTACAGTAAGTTGATGACATGCAAAACATAAAAGCATAATGCAACACAGAATTTTGTAAACAGTGGGAAATTGGATGGCTTCGTATGATTGCGCGTATTAATAATTAATGATGATAGATATTCGGAATGTATATAGAAAATATCTTTATGATATATATATCTTAAAGTAGAAAAGCTAAGATATGTACGTATGCCATTTACATATGTACTGGCAACAAGTAGCAAAACTGTGTGACTATTTATTATTATACAAAATGGTTCTTTTCGCAGAGCACGTGAACGTTGCTAATAGTATCGCGACAATTTTGTACATTTTGGTATGTTCGTTTTCATATGTTCTTCGAGAATCATTAGTTAATTTGCATTTAAAGAATGGTGAATTTTGATTGGAATATTTAAGCATTTGAATGCCTAGCTGTAGCACCAATAAAGTCTCATATTGGGTATAACTTAATCGAGCGCGCTTTCAGTACAACACAATGGCTCCACAGGCTTATATTACCTGGCTTTGGTCAATGTACGTGTTCAATTGTGTCCATTGTGATTGTTCAACATCAAAATAGATTTGTTAAAAATGTTCACTGTTTGTGGTTATGTCGCTACCGACCTGCAGTGTAAAACACAATTTGTCATTTCTCACCGTAAAGCGACTTCAAAATTTGTTACAGTTTGACAATTATAAGGAGCCTAAGATCTGACAAGTGAACATCTTTTACAGATTACGTAGTATGATGTACAAATGTATGGATCAAATAATAGTAGTACAAGTAGTAACGGCACCATCACGTCAGTATACTTCGCAAGCTGTTTCATTACAAATTGGTTTAAGACAAAGAAATGCCATGTTCTAGTTAGATAAATACAAATCTTGCTGAAATTTGAGCCGAATGTAAAGGGTAGCTACTATTACAATATGTATTGCCTATGCGGCACAATAAGTGATATTACATTAAGTATGAAATAAAGTATAAATATGAAATAATGTATGCAAACTCATTTCTTGAAAATTGAGCTGCCGTTTTGTGCACCTATTGCAACAAGATTGCTTTTTCCTACGATTCTATTCAGTAAGTGATTTCTGACAGACGATAATCGACCATTTTTACAATCCGTACTGAATAAAAGCAATGCAAGCTCATGTAATACTCTAGCGTTGTAGTAGACATTCATAGCAGTTATAACTAACTGAATGGGTTTCATTGAATGGGTGTAACTATTGAATGATGATTAAAGGACCATCCCATTCAACACTATGCTAATAGACAATTAAATACATTGATAGCAACGCAATCCAGTTGTAGCACATATACTAAAAACTGCGCGAGTTTTACCTACATACTAAATCATAAGTTGTCGGTCACAAAAACGTACACGGCGCGCCTGTTTTTGTCAATTTAAGACAGTCGTGATCAGATTTGAAAATACGCAAATCCGATTGATCTGAGCACAAGCGTGAAAGAATTAACACGTGCAAAGAAAATGAAAGAGGAAAACGCACATGCACATGTTATGATAAAGCAAGACGGGGAAAGGGAACAGAGTGGTAGAGATGCTGACAAGTGACCGGCTGGTGGTTTGGCACTGGGCAAAAACTCAAGCTCTGAAGCTCGCACAGGTTTAGGGACTCAGTATTTGTGGTCCAGTCTGTTGAAGCAGGAACGAATGGCTCGTAAATTTAAATATAGATGCACATCTAAATGAGTTCGTGGTAAGTATGTTTCCGAATTAAATGGTGTGAATCATGTTTACTTAAGAACAATTGAATATTGCTAGTACTTCGTCTCCTTTGACGTATTGTAATTGTATATATATAGTAATATTGATAGTTTGCGACTTCACAGCATTTGAGTCAACTCTACCTGAATTATCACACGTAATTGTCATACTAATTGAGAAACAATCTAATCATGTATATCCATAATTGCTAAACATGAGTTGCTCATTTATTTTTGTATGCAAGTGGAATCGTATGAGTACGGGTACTCTGTAATGATATATATATCAGACCGTTGATGATAAGTTGGAAAGAGTAGATGCTATCGAAACATTGAATGGTGCATTAGTTGTCAAACGCGTATTTTTCCGATTTATTGAGAGCCACCACAGCTGCTCGTAATTTATTAGCTAAATATACCAGTATTTGCAACTTTCTAAAATATGTGATTGAAGTCAGGAAATTCCATTAATCAAATTTAGTGTCGTATCGCCATCATTAAAATCAAACAGAATATGCTACAGCAGTTATTTAGGAATACTGTAATTACACATTATATAGTGTGTTTGCCTAAAGTATTGTTTTGGAGCGAGATTCGACAAATCTTGACACAACTCTAATTCAAACTTTGTCGACTGACAACTCATTCAGACGACAAACTTCTAGCAGAAGCGCCTCGACACGCACGCATAGTCAATATGGCGACGCCCTCACCAGCTTCACTTTCCGCCACGAGCGCGGTCGCACAGGATGATGTGCGTGCGATGCTCGACGTTGCGATCGCTGCTGCGAAGCGCGCGGGTGCGCACATGAAAGCGCACTTGAGCGAAGCGCGCGTCGAGAAAACCAAGTCGAACAAAGACGACCTCGTGACAGTTGTCGACAAGCAGTGCCAGGACCTCGTGTTCCAGACGATCAACGCGTCGTTCCCGACGCACGAGCTCCTCGGTGAAGAGAGCGTCCAGCCAGGCAGCGCTGCTGCTGTCCAAGCGCTCGACGCGCGCGTCGAGAACGAGTGGCTCTGGATCGTCGACCCGATCGACGGGACGACGAATTTTGTGCACAAACGGCCGTCGAGCGTCGTCTCGGTCGCGTGCGCACATCGTGGCGAGGTCGTCGTCGGCGTGATCTACGACCCGTACCGCGATGAGCTCTTCTCGGCACAGCGCGGCCACGGTGCGCAGCTCAACGGCCGCGCGATCCACGTCAGTGACGAAGCGACGTTCGCAGAAGCGCTCATTGGCTTTGGGATTGGGACGAAAGACAGCGTTCGGCTCCCGATGCTCGACTGCGTGCGCGAATTCTCGGCCAAGTGCCGCGGTTTGCGGCTCCAAGGTGCCGCAGCACTCGAACTCGCATGGACGAGCTGTGGTCGCCAGACAGTAAGTGTTGTTTGTATGTATATATATTTAACTTCTATAGTATATAGTTTATCAATTGAGCGGTTCAACACTCATTCGATGACGATTTCGATGGAAAACTAGGGTTTCTACGAACTCGATTTGAATTCGTGGGACGTTGCAGCCGGCGCGCTGCTCGTCCATGAAGCCGGTGGCAGCGTCTCGGACAGCACGGGCGCGCCGTTCTCGCTCCAAACGCGTCACATTGTCGTCTCGAACGGCAAGAACGACATCCACGCGACGCTGATAGCGTTGATTGCCCAGGCAGATGCAGCTGACGTGCGCAACTGAGGAGGAGGCTATGCGCACAGTTGCTGCATACGAGAGAAAGAGTGCAAGTGAGTGAGTGAGAGTGAAAATCGAACGAAACCCGCTTGCAAAACTTGGTTACAGAATTCTTTGTTTATAACAGGTTCGTTTATGTAGTTTATGTAGTTTATCATATATTTTTCAGTCAAATATATTTTCATATATATAGCACTTTTATATCGCTGCTTTCGCAATCCTCTGTATCATTTTGACGTGTCGTTAGTTGGACTCGCCAGTGATACTGAAGCTGGCGAACAGTCAAAGTCGTCACAGACGTGAACGCACTTGGCACTTCGAGTTACGCGCGACGATGGCGTCACCGAACGATCCGACTGCTACTGCTGCTGCTGCTTCATCCGGCGCAAGCACGTGGTTCTTCATGTGCGGCCCGCTTGCAGTCAATGCGTTTGTGTTTGGCCTTGCGTGGAACCTCCACGTGTTCCAAAAGCACAACTTTGCGCTCGACAAAGTGTTTGACATGCGCCGCGACGAGGTCCCAACGCCGCGCGGTGTCGCTGCGTTTGCGTGCTTGTTGACGCTCATTCAGATGGCGATCTTTGGCGTCGAAGCTGCGCGCCGCGGCGACGCATTCGGCGTCGACGACGTCCGCATGGAGCTCCTGCTGTTGCTCTACTGCACGTGCGGCGCAATGTTGCTGCTCTGTCCATTCGACGTGCTGCATCTCAAATGTCGCTTGTTTGTCCTGCGCCGCATCGGTACGTTTTGTCTGGCTCTCTTCTAATCTGCTGAACTGGCTCATAGCGTGAATGACCCGAATGACCCATTTTGTGCGACTTTAGGTCGGTGTTTCTGGCCGTTTCAGTACTTCTCACTCCGGCTGCCAGCAACTGCTACGCCGTTCGTCGAAGTGTTTCTCGCCGACGGCCTCACGTCGCTGTCCAAGTTTGTTCAGGACTCAGCAGTTGCGCTGCTCTTGCTCTCGATCTCGTTGTCGACCGACGACGTCGACAGTTTGCGGACATCGTACGTGACGAAGATGCGCGCGTCGCCATTTCCGTACTTTTGTGCCAGCATCCCATACATGTACGTAATGATTGGTCCATGTAGGACCGATGTAGGACCCACTTGACAACCCACTCGACTGACGATTGACCCATTTGTCCGAATTAACCCATTTGACTGATTTAACCCATTTCACCCACTATCCATCTCCAATGCCCCACTCCAGTATCCGCGCAACGCAGTGTCTCATTTCGTTCCAGCGCACGTCGAATCCAAACGACCGGTTCCTCCATCTACTGAATACGCTCAAGTATTCGTCGAGTCTCTTGGTGATTTCCGTCGGCGCATATCCGCAGATCATGGACAGCGGTCCAAGTGGGACATTGTTGCCGCACCACCACAAGAGCAGTTTGTTCTTACTGTGTGCAGTCTTCAATTCAATGTATTCATTTCTCTGGGACGTCGTCATGGATTGGGGTTTGGGGCAACCGCACTTGCCGACGAACCGGCTCTTGTTGCGCCACCAATTGGTTTTCCAGCCTCGTTTTCTCTACTATATCGTCATTGGCGTGGATTTTGGGCTACGGATTCTGTGGGTCACAAAGTGGTGGGGCTGGACGCACTACGGGATGGACTTTAAGCTCTTGTCGCAAGTCGCTGAAGTCGCACGGCGCGTCATGTGGAATTGTGTCCGCGTCGAGTGGCAAGTGCTCAAGATGGAATTGTGCGTCAGTGGGTCGAACAAACCGAAGCGGTCGCCGACCGATGGTGCGATGGAACTTGTGCATCTGCCGCTCATCGACGGTCCAAGTGATGAAAGTGACGACGAGGAGAGTGGGGAGGATACGACAAGTGAAACAATCGGGGACAGCAATAAGAGTTTACCCCACGCGACGACGACGACGACGACGGAGGGATCGACTGGGTCAACTGCCCATTTGCGCAAACACACGCATCCACACGTCAGTGTAGAAAGCGACGGCGCCGCATTTGGAAATGGCGCAAGTGACAAAGTGTAGCAAACTAGAACCCAAAACTTAGTGGGGCATACTATACACGACACAATACAAAAGCCCAATCGATAAACCCCATAACGTTGGGTTATTCGTTCATTTATGAAGAAAAAAATGCGGAATGACCCACTTGAGTTTTGATTGTCCCACTTCACACCCGACAAGACGGACTGGGTCGTTCGGTCGCTACCAGGAATGACCCACTACTAGTGCACGTCGGCGCTCTCGACGCATTTCTTCAAGGGCGCGAGCGCAGGACGCAGTTCGAACGCGAGCGCATGGAGCGACCCAACGTGCGCAGCGTTCGACGCAACGAGCGTCACGACGAGCGGTGCGTCGTGGATGTGGATCAGCACGACGTTCTCAAAGAACGACGTGAGCGTCCGAACGGCGCCAAACTTGAGCTTCCCGATCTACATGCGCACGTGGGACAAACCAGGTGAGCGACGAATGACCCACTAATGACCGGATGACCCATTGGTAGAAAATGGAACCGTAATGACCCAATGCCCCATTCATCGACGATTACATCAATGACCCATTGACCCATTTACCCATCTGTTCCACTACTAATGACCCAATGGACCCACATACCTGCTCTGCGGCACCTGCAATGATCGTTGGAAGGACGGTCTCTGCGTAATCGTACGCGAGCGAACTCTTCTCTTCGTCAGCGAGCACTATCGGATGGAGCAGCAACGACGCGCGTGTCAGTGCATGCGACAACATGGCCGAATAGGAGAACACGAAGAAGCACCGACGCGACGACCAGCGCACCTTTAAGCAGCGGAACGCCTTCCGACGTGCACACGAGGATCGCTTCCAGTGCTTCGAATCTACAGCGCAGCAGCACACGCACGCACGTAAAGACGCATCACAGCATGACTATCAGCTATGGATTCTACACCGCTAATCGAGTGATAGCAGCAGTAGATAGAGGCGCGGTCGTGGCAACACATGCTTACCTGTCGAGCACCGTGTTGAGCTGCTCGACGAGCACGGGGCTCTGACGCGACCGCAAAAACACAATCACAGCAGTGATGCAACACACAAGTGTCAGTTGTCAGTCGGGTGCGTATATATATGGAGACAACAGCCGCAGTGCACGCACCAGTTCTGCAGCACCTGCAAGCATCGTGACTTGTGACTTGTCGAATTTGCTTGTGTGATGGCTTCTCTTTGTCTTTCATACGGATAATATATAGAGATTGGATTTATTTGGATTTACCCAGTTGCTCATTTACCCCAATAACCCACGACCCGAATGTATCCCGCAACTTTTTGCCCGTGCATGTCCTATATGTGCCCCAGTAGGCCCACGCTTTGCTGCTCGCTCGCCTATTGCCTGCTGCATGCGGCATCGACACTAACACTCAGCACCATAACCACGACAAACACACGTGGGCATACAATCGATCGCATGTTTGCAAATGCGCACGTTTCTATTGCATCCAAGTGCTTCACTAGCGCCACATTCAAACCAACAAGAGCACGCGCGAGTGCATCCTATGCACACATATGTGCCCATGTGCCTGTCTCTCTCTCTACATCTGACGCAGCGCTTCTTCCTCCTCGTGCTCGAGGCGCATCGCTTCTTTAATCGCACGCGCTTCGGCGTCGACCCACTCGTTCTCAATGTCGTCGTACTCCTCGGGCGCTGCAAACTCAATGCCGCGCATCTTGGAAAATTTGTCCAAGAAGCGATGCGCTTCGACTTTCGTGTACTTGGCCATCAACATGTCGTACGCATCTTGCTCAGGGACGCCGTGTTCGATCAACGTCAGCTGCTCGTCAGCAAACTCGTACGCAGTCTCACCGTCGACGATCCCGTCGCGGCGTTTCATATACAGCTCTGCAAGTCGGTCCTGTGGGAATGTGATGATCGGCACGCTGTCCCGGTCCTGCCGCGGAATCGGTGGCGGTGGGAACCGATCGACGAGTGCGACCCACGACGGACGGCGCATGCCGCCGTTGCGCGACAGGCCCTTCACCTGACGGATGATGTCGACCGTTGCTTTCCGTGCGCGGCCCATGGTCGTGGATGCGAGTGACACAGCAGCAGCAGCGAGTGACGTGCGGATGCAGCTCGTGCGTCCGATGGCGTCGATTGTGTGTGAAGCGAGTGGCAGCGATGGTTTGTTAGAATTGTTTGCAGAATTAAATAAATAAATATCATGCATTTCAAAGATCAATCACAACCGTCACTACAAATAACGACGTTACCAAATACAGACAGCCCATTACCGGAAAACCGCCAAAATACCATACCCTTTCATTTTTGATAGATAAAAAAAATCAATCATTTTTGCTATATCAAAAATTCAATCATTTTTGTCCCGGTTAAAAGTTGGCGCGCGCGCCATTGCTCATTCTCCAAAAGAAAACAAAAGAGCACGAAGAGTAAAGAGGAGGCGCAGGCACGCGCATCCAGTGCATGTCGATGACGAAGACTCGCGTTAGCTTGACGCAGGCGCAGAAGCTGGCGCTCCGCGGGCATCATGCTGCTCACCCCGAGCAATCGCAGCGCATGGTCGAGATCCGAATGCTCCCTCCCAACACCACAGCGCACTTGCAACCTCTCGGTGCTGATATCATTCGCAACTTCAAGAGCACAATCGGCAAGAAGAAAGCACTGTACTACGCGGACCGATTAGATGAGATTCTCAGTCGTGTCGAAGAAGTTGGACAAGAACCTGTGGAGCGAGAGCTTGAAACCATCGGCAATGTCGATCTACTTGTTGCGATGCGGTGGGCACTAGAGGCATGAGCATCGGTAACATGCACAACTATCTCCAACTGCTGGCGTCATACGGGAATTCTGAATGAGGAGCTGTACGAGTTCATCGAAGGAGTCGCTAAGCTTCGTGTTTGATCATTATTCATGCGGCAACTGCTTGTTTAGTTTTGAATACAAACGCTCATACAAAATTAAAATCGTTTTTGAAGACTACACAAACTATCCATTCAAACGAAACAAACAGCAGATCAAGAGCAACCGCATGAAGACGCGCAAAACCTACACGGTCCAGCAAAAGCTCCGCGCGATCGACACGCTCCGGTCGCACAGCGAGCGAGACACGAAGAAGATACTCGGCATCCCTCGCTGGAATCTGCGTGTGTGAAAGAAGGATGAAGCGAGTCTGCGCGCGCACACTGGGAGTCAGCAGGTGAAATCGAGAACACAGGGTCGCAAAGAGACGATCCTGTATCCCGACCAGCTCGTGTCGTCCATGAAGGATGTTCGGCGTGACGAGAGGGTACGTCGAGTGAGTTTATGTGCGGGTGGATGGCTATGATGATCGGTGCTAACTGTGTGCTTGACTGATTTTATGCAGGTGCTTACCACGCGCACGATGATAACGTTTATCCGGACCAACTTCATTAAGTTGCTCACTGCCTACCTGTTGTCGTCGTCGTCGAAACAAACTGCTCTTCAGTCGCTTTTCCTGCTGCTACAGCGGTTTGCAAAACGCCACGTTTTCTCCTTTCGTACTGCCACTCAAGCATCGGTTCGTAATTTCATAATATAGTAGTTATACTTAACAAATTGTACTGCTGTTTCAATTTATATGTTTAGAAAAAGCTGGTCGACATAAAACAAATTCGAGACGACATTAGCAACAGCTTTTGGCGCGAGTGCTATGAGTTCAAACTGTCCGACATCATCAACATTGATGAAACAGGCATCAACTTCAATTTATCTCCACGCAGAAGTTGGGCTGAGCGTGGAGGAGGGAACGATGGTATCCTTGGTATGGATCGTCTCTCAGCTAGAATGACAGCAGTCCTCGGTATCAGAGCTGATGATGCAAACGAGGTTAAGTGTTTGAAAGAGCGATGCTGATGATTGACGTTCTACCTGATGCAGTTGCTGTGGTTGTTCAGGTCGGAAGCTACCAATTCTGTTCATTTTGCGTGGATCTGAAAGTGGACGAATTCGCAAAGAAGAAATCCAGGATCTTCCTCATGGTATGTAAAACGTTACTTGATGTGTTTCGCTGCTTGCAAATACTTACATGTTTTGTAAATGACCCTTTATAGAGCAATACTACACGACCTAAGTAAATGCTTGAATGGACTCGCGAGTTTGGCGGGAATACCTGCGTGACGTTTTGGTTCCACAAATCGAAGGTCCATCGGTCGTGCTCGTCGACAATCTGGACGCGCACGTCTCGGAAGAGTCGACGCAAATCGTCGCAGAAGAACTATTCTTGGCCATTTCACCACTTCCTCCAAACTCGACTGCTGTTTGCCAGCCACTAGACGTTGAGGGCAATGGGTCCACTGAAGAAGCGCATGGAGGTTGCGTGGGTCGAAGAGGAACAAAGTAGCAATAAGTTGACAGCAAGTGAGAAGCGTGTAGTAATGATCAAAATGACGATCGCTGCATGGGAGTCGATAAGCGAAGTGACAATGATAGCCAGTCTTGCAAAGGCACTTCCATGTGCGTTTGTTTATTTGAAATGTGACTGTCCTTTTCCTATTTGTTTTGTGGTCAAATTTGACAAACAAATTATCAGTTTTTAACAAATGGGTATCGCGTTATGTCGATTGCATCAGAGTGGCACACTTTGCTTAAGTATCAAATATTGCGCACAATTTATGGGCGTTCCGCATCGTCGTTAGCTGTACTCACAACTGTACTTGCCAATCACCGCAATGGGCACAACACAAAATCTCAACAAGCGACGAAGCAACGAGAGGACATGAGGAAGAGTACTTGAAGCGAACGCGAGCATGCTAAATTCGCTAGCGCGTGGCTCGCGATGGCAGTTTATCGCTGAAGCGGTCACCAGTCAAATTGCCAAGCAATGTTCGAACTTCTACGCCACTGCTACTGGCGAGTAAGTCGTCGCCGATGCCGAGCGCGCGTGCAATACACGCCATGCAGTCATCGACGACCAAGACGACGCCATTGAAGACACGGTGAGTGAGGGCATCAACGTCATCGACACAGTCGACACACTTGACACCAACGACAACGGCGACGATGCTTTCGACGACCACACCGAAGTTTTCAGCGTCGCACTCGCCGCACTTGGCGACAACACACTCTGCAACGCCGCAGTCGACAACATAGCCGACACCGCGGTCGGTGCAAGCACTGAAGTCGTCGCCACGAACCACGAACTGCAAGCTCGAGCGGAGCAACTAACGCAGACGAACCGTGACTTGCAAGCTTGGGTGGAGCAATTGCAAACTCTATTGCGTAACGAGCAGCGCAATGCGCAAGCAACACTAGAGTTGTTGAAAGAGACTCAGGCAGACTTGTCGAGAGTGCGCATGGAGAGATCGAGTGCAAGCAACAAAAAGCGACGTCAGTGACGCTGCCGATACGACGAGCTCACTGCGGCTGACGCTACCGCATAGTATATCCTGATGCACGCCGAACTAAATTTATATTGACTAAGTGGACGCAAGTGGCGTTTGCTTGCACGACGAGCGTCGCTAGTCTATGCGTGTGACGATAGACACTATGAGCGCTGTGTCGACAAGCGTGTAGGTTGTGACACTGGACGAAGCGGACGCAGTATTATTAATAGCGCTACTGAAGCGAAGTCGTAGCAATACACGCTTTTCATTTTCAGTTTGTAGTCATTCATTGCAATTGCATAGCATCCGGTCCGTTTAACAAGAGGGATATATATATATATATATATATATATATATATATAGAGAGAGAGAGAGAGAGAGAGAGAGAGAGAGAGAGAAAGAAGTGTATTTAAACTCGTGTATACTGGAACATGATACCATTAGATACGCATTCTTGAATGACTCTCAAGTTTTACGTTTGTTAAATCGAAGTATGTTAAGTTCTATGTAGATGTGTCAGAAAACAAGAAGCGAAATTAGTGAGATAATTTTGAGATAAATATTGTTTGGCTTGCATAAATTTGGTAGCAAAAACATTTGCTTCGAAATAAACTATATATGTCGTCCTTGCAATCGCTTTTATTAATTACGATTTATGTGGCCTTCTCATTTGAGTGGACAGCAGCATTTCGTCGCGAGCCAAATCACCACGCACCAAAATCCTCGTTGCGTCGATCCCTCTCCTCGACATCGTCGCAACCACACTCGCGTTTTTGTAGCAACCCAAGAACCACCCCAAGATCCACCATGTCTGACATCACGCTCCGCGGCACGCTCGAGGGCCACAACGGCAAGGCCGTGACGGCGATCGCCACGACGCGCGAGAACCCGAACTTGCTCCTCACGGCGTCGCGCGACAAGTCGCTCCTCGTGTGGCAGCTCACGCACGACGGCGAGTCGTACGGCTACGCGCGCCGCCGTTTGACCGGCCACGCGCACTTTGTCGAGGACGTCGTGATCTCGAGCGACGGGCAGTTTGCTCTGTCGGGCTCGTGGGACGGCACGCTCCGTCTGTGGGACCTGAACACGGGGATCACGACGCGCCGCTTCGTCGGACACACGAAGGACGTGCTGTCGGTTGCGTTCAGCGCAGACAACCGTCAGATCGTGTCGGGCTCGCGCGACAAGACGATCAAGCTGTGGAACACGCTCGGCGAGTGCAAGTACACGATCACGGAGGAGGGCCACACCGAGTGGGTCTCGTGCGTGCGGTTCTCGCCGTCGACGGCGAACCCGCTGATCGTGTCGGCCGGCTGGGACAAGGTCGTGAAGATCTGGAACCTCGCGAACTGCAAGCTCCGGACGAACTTGTTTGGCCACCAGGGGTACCTCAACACCGTCACGGTCTCGCCAGACGGTTCGATCTGTGCGTCGGGCGGCAAGGACGGCACGGCGAACCTGTGGGACTTGAACGAAGGCAAGCGCCTCTACTCGCTCGTCGCCGGCGACGTGATCCACGCGCTCGTGTTCTCGCCGAACCGCTACTGGTTGTGCGCGGCAACGACGTCGGGCATCAAGATCTGGGACCTCGAGTCGAAGATCGTCGTCCACGAGCTCGTGCCGGAGGACGTCGAGATCCCGAAGGGCAAGTACGCGCAGACCGCGTACCCGATCTCGCTCGCGTGGTCGGCCGACGGCAGC
>JAADXH010001181.1:0-12923 GCA_023337595.1 Globisporangium camurandrum | reverse complement strand
GTGTTGTGTTGTGGCGTGCATGTGTGTTTGTGTGTGCATGTGATGCGATTGTGTGTGTGAGTAGTGGTTGTTTGTGTGTAGTGTCAAGCCCCTATAGCTCAGTGGTAGAGCACTCGCTTCGTAAGCGAAAGGTCGGTAGTCCTTTGAGATTCGTTTCGTATTTTTTGCTTGTTGTGCACCCATGTGAACTGATGTGTTTATCTAATTTCTTTGAGCAATTCTCGTATGACTACACGATTCACCACTCGTTATTTGACCTAATCGTCGTGTCGCGACATCTTTATATACAACAGCGGTGTTGACAGCGACTTCAACTTTATCGAAGGCATCAGCGTCGATGATGTTATGCAGTGCGTCAGCGAGGGTTTGGCAAATTTCTACTTATCGGCAATTACGCTGTTTACTCATGTTCATTCTTGGCCATGTTGTGTCATCCATTTAGATTATTCGTCTAAATTATGTACGATACCAAAAATTTGGTATTATGATATATACACTTGTATTGGTATTCACAATATATATCATTTACAGCTCAAATATAGTACACGTGATCAAAAATCAAACAACTCGAGACGTTTGACATTGGCACAGTGGCTTTGGGAAAAGTATTACCTATCTTTTATGATGAGCCAATCAAGGACCTTAGCATCAATCGCTGGTACTTTAGTTGTCCATACGATATAGTGAATCACTCCAGATTCATACTTTGGTTGATTAACTATATTTTCTTTCGTGTGGTGTATATTCTCGCGTACACTCCTCGGAAGCTTATAGTTCCACTTGCGTTTTGTGCGTTGTCCTAGCATCAGATGTTATTTGGTAAAATATATATAAGAGAGTATCTGATTCACACTGCTCTATAAAGCAGAACCTCCTCTAAAATGAAAAATGTTAGACACTACAATGTGCGACAACTACTATTTATGCACTGCTTATGCGTATGGTCAATTGAGCGGCTGATCTTGGATACACGCAAAAGGCATGTATGGCGCCTTGCTTACAACACACAACGCAATTACGACGCTTTCATTTCAATGTACTATTGCGGTTCTCGACAAACGCATACATGTTGGCTTGAATATAGCTAATGTATTCAGTTTATTTCTATTTTATCGTATTTGAATAATACGGAACCGCTTTGTTTGATATGTTTGTCGATAGAGAGGAGGATTTAGGTTCGTATGTTGTCTCGAATCTGTACATAATGTGTGTACAACAGCTTTTGATAAATATGTATCGGTTCGGGGACTTCAACTACGTATTAATTCTCGAATATGTCACTCTATCTCAATCATTATCTTGTTCTGACGGCGTGCATATCCATACTATAATTACAATCCATATACCAACATGTACACACATCACATGATTAAACATATATTGTTGAGCACTTAGAAGCTCGTACGATGTCATTAGATGTATGTATGTATTCATGTTCTTAGACGACAAACGTTTTGCTTAACAAAAAACTACCGTCGTATTTTCCTTGCTTTTGGTACTTGACTGAACTAAAAGTATTTTATGACGATCATTATTTACCTTTTTGTTTGTAAGTACAATACAAACCATACAGCAACATTCCATTAAATTCATCCTCCTGAATTGCTGCACGACTTGTATATTATGTTTAAATGCCTTATATGAGACCAATGTCGACAGAAATTGCGTTTTAATTAACGTTTTGAAAATATTACAATAATAATCAAGGAGTACAATGACTAATTCAATAATAAGTGAGTATCAAGAGAATCAAATTGCCACTTGGAAATGGACACCAGCACATGGACGGAAAACTATGTAAATATGCAGCGACAAGGACGACGATGGTGGGGTTGTGGCGCAACAAACGATCCACTGAGCGACACTGAAAGTAAATACTCAGCCAGACGTACTTGTGGTATGCTGAGACACGACCTTGCTGTTCAGACGGCTAAGTCGTCGAGCGAAAGCTTGAGTGCAGCCCAAAATTGTGCTGACTTGCAAGCGCTATACAATTGCTGTGACCGTTACAGTGTTACACTCCATAACGAGCTGTGAGCACAAACCTGCGCTCCCAATATCATTTGCTTTGTAATATCTCTTAGTGGCTGACGTAGGCAGCGAATATTATAAGACTGAAATTGTGCAGCTCTACAATGTGCATAGACGAACCAATGTATGTCAAGGATCAATATGTCGTATAGTCTATATAGCGCTGATAAAACTTTGAGTCATCGTTACTGATGTTTGTAAATCGAACGTGCCATTTTCTGATACCACGCCTTTTACATTAAATATGATGCAAGCTGTGCGCAAATTCCACACGTCATGTACGTGCTTTTTAACAACTGCACATAAATGCGTTGGTCATACTAACCGAGTCACCATGCTGCGACACACACAAGTCTGACAACATATCAAACTCACACATACTTCTAGCTCAAAACGACACGACACGCCGTAAATATAGCAATGACTGTGATTCGACATTAGCATAATGGTCCTTCATATTATTTTGCTAGAGTCAATTCATGTAAGTCTGTTAGATGCATAAATGCTTCACATTACCTACTACTTCGATTTGTTATATGTCATGCGCGATCATCGCGTTGTGTCCGACATCTCACCAGTCCCGTATAGCTTAATGGATAAATAAATGTTAAATTTTAGTATTTAAAATGAATATTATCCGTTCAATCCCTTATGTGTGTATATGGGTTAAATACTCGTTTGTAAACTTCTGCTTTTGGTGACTAATCGTGTATATCAACAGTAAATTTAGAGCAATATACACTGCTACAAATTCTATACGAGTTGCGTCGCGATATCACCGATTTCTATATGATTATGTTAGACCAATGGCGTGTTGTTGCCGGGTAATATTATGAACGTTAGTGATATATATTAAGAAATACTTTTAGCGGTACTTAGATTGCAGTATGCTAATTCACCTGACATATATATATATATATATATATATATATATGCGATTAATGTGATTATACCAAATTCATTTTTACTGCAGAGACAAATGCCGTGTGCATAAGAACAATCATTCGTGTATTTCGTCGAGTATAAAATACACCAAAACGAGGCATGCTTTAGACATCTCACTCAAGTGTAATATATAACACTACATTATGCAAGGTATTGGCAGTGACCAACAAGTGTCTTGTTTGTCAATACCAATTGTTTATGGCATTATGTAAAACCAAAATACCTGTATCTGTTTATCCATTGAGCTGGTATTTTATCGAGATCGTTCGGCTAATAGCTCCCTTTGATCCTGCCTTTGTTGGCTCGTTAACTTCGAAAGTGCAATTATATGTACTTTTTAAAACAATAATATAGTCACTGTCTGACATTGTGTATGTTGTCAAGCAGTGTAGGCCATCGTTAAACAGATTTTGTGATTGCTTAATCCTATTTGTGCTTTAATCATTTAAAATTAACACATAGGATACTAACATCTCTTACACCATTAGACAATATAGTCGATTCGACATCACTCAAAGCGTCTGTAGGGAGTTGTACGTTGCTGTGATAATGTAAGTCAATATGTATTATTTGGCAAACGAATATTGTTAGACACTTTATAGACACTTTTTTTTACAAATTCACTAGCTATACACCAACTGTAAACAAAGCAATCGGTTTAATAGGTATTGGGGAATTTCTTTTCAATAGCCGTGGATAGCGGTTTTGTTAGTGTTACATTTATAAGAGAAACATATTGTAGATATATATAAGTAGATAGAGATATAAAGATAGATGAATATCAACAGTGAGGGAGAGAGAGATCGGAAGATATATAAACAGACATACCCACACATTGGACTAGTATTTCTGGACCGAATAGATTTTTTCCCGAAAACCACAGCTCGGCGTCATTTTGAGGAGCACAAAATATCCATGTAATTGATTCCATCAATGAACAAAGCGAATATGCGAGCGTGAGTTGCGATTCGGTGAGCAATTTTGCGAACTTTGACCGACGCTCTTAAAGGATTTGCGATAGCCATTCCATCAGTATATCAAATCGAAGTGCTCAGCATGTTTTGACTTATTCACTCTTGTTTTTTTTGCAATTCGTGGCCTTTATTTGGAGCGAATATGCTCAGCATTTATTTAACTCGAGGTTTATTCTTCTTGCCAAAAAGCGCCGAGCACGTGCTTACGCTCTGTTCGTCCGAGGCTGTGATATACCTATATCTAAAAATATCTAGTAAGCATGAGGATATAACCTGGCGTTTTTGGTTATGAGGAAAGATAGTTTTCCTATTTATGTTATTTGCATGCTGCCAAATATTTTACATAGCACTATTGAAAATTCTGTATGTATTCGAATATATATACCTACATTGTTTGTATTAAATCTCAACAAGCATACTTCAAACAGAGATTTGGCAGCGCCAGTCGGCATGTTGCCGAAACCTATACGCACAAAGTGTTGCGATGTACGTCGATGTTTGTGTTTGCACATGAGTGTCATTGTGATTATCAAGCTTACAACAGTGTTTAACAATTCTGATTCTGCACAACAACAGTTGTATATTACCCAATGGTGCATCGACCGTGTATATCTGTACTACTGTCAATTATTTTTGCTGCTCCACAAATGTGTAGAGTGAAATTGACTCGATTAAAATAAGGAAACATGAAGTCTCAACATCGTAGTCAACGTCTCATATAGGGAGCAATTTATTACAAACTAAACAATGTCGCACATATGCTGCGCTTTGACTGACTACTTTGTTTTGACGATGCGGTCCAATTCGTGCACTTGTAAGTAGTAAACGGATAAAATAGACTTCGTAGTTGTGTTAACATCTGTGTTTCTATTACACTGTCCATGACTGTAGTACATCACAAGGATCGTGCTTTATTTCATGAATGAAATCACTATATAGTATCATTTTTACAAGCACACCACTTGTTAATACATTATCTTAGATGGTATAAAACGTACTTGGTAATTTGCGCAAACCATACAGATTGCTTTGTACATAATGCTGGTGATTTTCCTGTGACTAATGTGAATACTCGAGTATATTACGCACATTATTCTAGCAAAGCTTTTGACATTAAAGTGCTTTGTAAATCTATTGTATGATTACACTTAAGTAATGAGTGACACTGACAAATTGACGCCATTACTTTATTGTCGACAATAGTACATATGAGCTCATATGGGCTTTTCATTAAATGCAAATCAAATACACAAAGACAGGATCACAAAAAACTGCAGTTGGGGTATGCATGTCCAAAAAGAGAGGCACTGTAATATAGGAATATAGTAGGTTACTTTACAAGCTAGCCGTATAAGAAGTGTTGAGTTATAATAGACACGTAGTTCTTTGTAGACCTTCTCTAAATGATAATTATGGCTCGCGTAATGGGTCGACCGTATAGTATTCCGAAAGTCGATACTGCTGTCTGCCGTAAACCACACTCACCCTAAAGTATAACTTCGAACGTCGCTGTAAATGAACGCATCAAATCGTTTTGCTCGCGTGCCTCTCAGCAACCGTTTATGGGCTACCGATTAAACTTCAGTGACCACGGATCGGCCTCCTCATTTGTGCTGTATGCGATATTAGACGTACTTTGATGTATAGTATTGTGTTGCTATATACTCTATTTATTTCTCTTAATGGCGTCTATATCTCATTGGCGACACTCCATTGTATTGCTAAAAATGAGACACATGGTATTTGACATAAGGATTTACAGCATCCAATTTCAAGTGCAGCGAATTTTTGACACCCTATTTTCTTCAAGGCGCCACCTCATTAAACTGTCAAAAACAAGGCACATGGCCAGATCTCAATTAGAGAATATACATCTATTTAGTTTTCATGATTAAGTATTTTTAACAAGTCAACAAAAACTCAGATTTGACAGCAGCGCCCATTGGTGAGGCTGTTGACACCAGGACGCACATCTTGTTGCTGGTAATGAGCAAATATGTCGACGCGCAGCGGACAGCACGAGCAATACAAGCGCAATGTCTTTTAGCTGGAGAGCACCGGATTGAACGCGTTTGCGCTCAGCAGCTGCATCGCCATCTTGAAATGTGCAGTCGTGCTGACAACAGGTGCGCAGCACTTACTGGCTGCTCGATACCTCGGCCTGCAGCGCGAGTACATCTTTGCTCTCTGGCTTGTGTGCAATGTCGATCAGTACTTCTGCAGTTTTGCCGCCTGCAACGAGCATACCAACTCCACCAAGTGTTTGCTGGAAGGACTCGTCCGCGTTTTGCCGTGCTGATCACAGAATCGGTGTCGACGTCTGCGAATGGTTGGTGCCAAATGACTCCCAGTGCTTGAGCGCGTTTGCGCTCGACAGCAATGGCGACAATGAGGTAGGTGGTGCACTCTCCTGCCTAGCAACATGGGCGATCTGCAGCGGGTGGTGGAACGCATGCAAACTCTTGACAGCTGACATGCCCGAGAACGCATCCGTGACTGTAGCCGTGACGCCACCGACGATGCCGCTGATGCGCTGTTCGCTGGTCGAAGCGCTAATGACCTGCTTCCAGTGCACGAGCTGGCCGTGTGGACGAAACTGCTTGTGCAGTGCGCTCTCGACGCCAGTGATCGTCGAGTCCATGGCGGCGCCACCGACGACACCACAGACGACAGCGCCGGCTGGACCGGCGACGAGGAAGCCTTTGACGCCACCTGCAAGCACCGAGACGGACCGCGACGAGCTCTTGATCGCACGCTCGCTGCCCGCGTGATCGCCCATTGCACGGAGGATATCGCCTTTGACATGTCTGACAACGGGGAGACTGTCGGTCACACCATGTCCACCAGGTTCGCGCCAGCGCGCTCGCTCGCACGCGTAGTCTTGTTAGCACAGTGCACGGCTGCTCTGATCAGCGCTTGCATCTGACCGAGTGTGGCACCGCCTGCGATGCTCGTGCTGACAGTTGCCGTCGCCATCACGACGGTCTCGCTGACGTGGCGCACAGTCGTTTTCTCGGCGTGCTTGGCGGTGTACTTGACCGAGGTAACAACTGCGTCGTTGAGTGCAGACACCTGTCCGAGCATCGCGCCAGCTACGACTGCTGCCATTGCAGTCGCGACAGCATCACCGACAGTCGAGAGTTCGTTGCCCATGCTTTTGTTGGTAGGAGGTGCGTGATCGGCGTCAGATACGAAAATGCGAGCAGCTCTGAAGAAGATCGTATGTGCAGCAAGTGAGCATCCAGCACCCGCCGCCACCACCACCACCATCAAAGGACTTTGCTTAGCACAAGCGTGTGTGTGCAAGCTTGATCATGATATTCATGTTCAGTGATCTTTTGGACGTTGCAACGCGACAAAGAAGTGGCTGGTATGAGCTCAAGCTACATGTACATCATCATCCGCACGTTAGTGGATGCTGTATTCAAGGGAACTGCTTGCTCAGGCACCACAGCTAAACGCAGTGTATTAATGAGGTTATTTTGAAAACACACAAAAAACAACTTCCGCAAACGCGTCCAGCTCGACCAAGCAAGGGTGTGAACTCATGCCTGTAGCCTCAGGGTGCGCGAAGTGCGGGGATTTGGTTTTGAGCGGCAGTAAGAAACGCGCGATACCCTCGAATTCGCAAACGAATATCAGAGGATAAGCTCAGAATTGAATTCTGAGCTTAGCGCCGTTCGCACGATTTGACACATTTTTATAGGAGTTTTAGATACTGCGTAGTATAAAATGCGCACTGTATCGAAATATATACCGTCAAATCTTTTGTGCTCATCACAAATTGTGCGATGGCGACTTCAACGGCGATCAATCCGCGTCGAAGCGGTGCGCTGCTCACGCGCAGCGTGCTCGTGACGGTGCACGATCTGTACGGCGGTCGACTACCCCTGCTGCCGCTTGAGCTCTATTTCCATGTCTGCCGAAGCCACGACGTGCAGCCGTTCCGCTACAGACCCCGCGCACAGGTATGGCCACGTGATGTGAAGTCGGCACGCAGTTGTGCCTTGTATGCTGCCGTTGACTATGATGCGCTTGCTCACACGTACGCTGCTGTGCTTGACGTCTGCGCGCACTGTCCGGCAACACACGAAAGACACTTGAGGCATCCGGTAAAGGTACGTGAAGCTAGCGATGGAGTGGAGCATATCGTGACAGTTGCGCCACCTGCACCACCGCAACTGACCGCGACACATAAACTGACGCAGGACCTGCCGCTCTGCTTTTGCTTGATGATCGTTACGGCTAGCACTCAGCGAGTTCCTTCGCAGCCAGAAACCCCACACAACCGACAACGCCGTCCACTTTGTCACGCATGGCTACGGCGCATTGGTGTTGCGGGTACGTCTTTAACTGCCGCATTGGACCCATCATCAGCGCTTCAACTACTGCGCGTCTTCTACTAACAGACGTGTGTATGTACAAACGACAGGAGGCATTTCGCTACGTTGATTGGAACTACACAAAGTCCAACGTCGTGATGCTCGCACCGCCGAATCGCGGGTCCGTTTGTTCTTCCTGCCTCATCCATACAAACTCCAGTTGCTCTGACTCTGACTCACACACACACGTTTGTATAACCACAGGACGCGGTACTTTGCAGCCATGAAGAAACACGTCGGCGTCGCAGGCTACGGCGGCGTTGCGGCCTCAGAGCTTGCGTCGCTCTCTGCTGCGGAGCTCGATGCGCGATTGGGCAAACTGCCGCAACGGTGCTACCCACTCGTTATTGCGGGGTCGCTGAGTCTGAATCCGTTCAATCAAGCACATTATCCGAACGACGGCGTCGTGACCGTCGATGAGACGACGCTCCCAGGCGAATTTCGCCATGCGGTGCGTCGTTCACTTGCTTTTTGTAAAGAAACCATGATTGATCTAATGGATTTGTACGCTATGGACATAAAAACAGATCGTCCCAGCGTCGCACTACGCACTGCCGTCAGCTCCGTCGACGATTTATCTCACGCAGTCGTTCTTGGAAGCGTAAAGCGCTGCATGTGGCGCGCACATTCATTCTAGTGCATTTATACAGCGAGAGAGAGAGAGAGAGAGAGAGAGAAGAGATTGCAATTTTGATTCATATTTTGTCTTTGTACGTTGTTCTGCTGCTGCATTGACGACAACAGTAGCAGCAAGTGATAAATAGTAGTGCGCGTGTGCCGTCTCCCTTCTCTTCCTACGTGCCTTGATCAGAAGCGAAAGACGCTGCGTACAAACTGCAGCACCGCAGTCTCTGGATGTTGTAAGAGCAGCACAAGGAGCCCGATCGCGCCGATTGCCCCCAATACGATCGCGAGCGCCAAAAAGAACCGCAACAGCAGCATCGTGAAGATACCGTACAGCATGTCTTTGGCTTCGCCTTTGAAGACTTTCATCGACTTGGGGGCGTTGTTCTCCTGATGCGCGACGTCGTGGAACGCGTGCTTCATGTTGACGTTCCGCCGCCGCTCGCCGGCCGACAGGAGCTGCTGGTGGAGCGCCATTTTGACCTGTGACTGGAACGGCTGAAACGGCGACGGCCCACGCGACTCGGCGTGGAGCAAGCGTGGCAAGCGACGCGCAGCACCAGCGGGGGATGGCGCTGGTGTTGCTGTCGATGTCGTGGTCGTTGTGGTCGTTGTCGCTGTGGTTGTTTTGATCGTCGTTGTGAGCATGGCTGCGGCGACGCGCGCGTGCAGCGATGTGGACGAAGCGCTGGTCGAGTATGATGCGGTCGCTGCTGTCGCCATGTGAATTTGATAGAGTGACTGACCGCGTCAATACGTTTGTTTGTGTGTGTGCGACACAAAACACAATCGAAAAGATGGAAAGACACGGATCGTGGTGGTGGTCGCGAAAGTGTGCGAGTGAGTGAGTGGGCTGTACGCAGAGGCAATCGCACCCACAATGCGAGTGTTGCAGCAGCTGATGTCTTCGACGACGACGTGGGAAAAGCAAAAGTGCTTCAAACAGGGTACAACGAGAGAAAATGAGTTGGCGCGCCGCAAACGCGAGGGCCGATGGGTGAAATTACCAGTGAACAAATCCAGCGGCGGCGGTTGAGCAGACGAGTGGCTGTCGACGTTGCGGATGCGGTGCTGCTGCTACTGTTTGCTACGCGCGAACAAGGGCGGACTGGATTGTGGGCGTTACGTTGGCTGTTGGCTTTTGCGTGTTGATGTGTTGATGTGCTACACACACGTTCCGCTGGTTGTTCACTGTTCACTTTTCTCGGCTTGAGCGTGTTGTTGTTGTGATCCTCAGCAATTGACGATCGTCTTTTCGCATCGTCCAGCAACAAGTCATGTCGATTTCACTATGCTCATTTCTTTCCGAGACGATCACGCATAGCGAATGCAAGATAAGTGAGATTGTCAGCTTAGACATCGGCGCGATCAATTGATGCTGCGACTTGTATACTTTCAGATCATTTGTCAATTTTAAAAAGTGATCCAAGTCAATACTTTAGGTGTGTCTCTATCTCACTGTCTCTCACTTTGACAACTGAACAACGTCGTTGCATCGCACGATCGCAACATGGTACGTCAATCCCTCGATTGCCTATACAGTATTTTGCTTTCTCAATCTACACTGTACTCAGAGCTTTGGTTTGAGTGCCACGACCGTCGCAACAATGACCGTCACGTCATCGGGCTTGAGGTTGTGGCGCACCGACGCTTTCACAACGTTCGCAGCTGCTTGTGCGAGATCGTCCACGACGACGTCGACGAGCCCTGCAATTGCTGGATGTGCCTGTCGTCGCCACGCAACGAGCGGCTATTTTGATGTGTTTGTATCCGTTCCATACAACAAGCAAGTATACAATATATCAGACGCTGTGAGTCGTTTTTTTGTCACACGCATGCCACCAACCACATTCTCTGTCACACACACACACACACGCTCGTGTGCGAAACTACGACCTACAGCAGTCGTAAGCGCAGACGCAGCAGCAGCAGCACCCTTACGCACTGGCTGGAACGCCGACGTCTTGGCGAGATCATCTGCGAAATTGTCCCACACGCCGTCGGTCGCCAATACGATAATGTCACCGGCTTGGACGTCGACTTCCCCGGAATCCGCCTGTTTTGCAGGACAATACATAGGTCAGTGTCATTTAAGTAGGATATACAAGGACGATCCACGTACATCGCGGGGGTGGTTCTCAATTGCGCCGTAGCTCTTGAAGCGCGGGGGGATCTTTGCCAATTGATACGGTGCGCGACCATAGTACTAATATAGAAATTGATAGTTAGCAGCCTACAGTCTACAATCTACACAGCCAGCCAGTCAAACGCATACGTACCTGGTACTTGCTGCGGAAGATCACTGCGTTGTCGCGAATCACGACAAAGCCCGAGTCGCCCAAGTTCGAGTACTCGAGCACCGGCGTGCCTGCTGCTGACTCTTTCACGTGGACAATGCACGCAGTCGTGCTGCCGGCTTCGACGCTGTCGTCCAGCAGCGCCTGCTTGTACGCGTACGCAAGGACGTTCTGCGTCGAGATTGCGACGTTCGTTGCAGCGTTCTGCTTGACAAATGCACTGGCGTTGCGCATGAGACTGCGCGAGATCTCACCAGGGTCGACGCCGTTGTCGTTCCAGCCACCGACGCCGTCTGCGACACCGACGATTGCAGGCGACACAAAGTACGAGTCTTCGCCGCACGACTCGGGCGCCGACGCGATACCGCTGCCGTTCTTCCCGAGCGCACAGCGCTTGCTCTTGCACGCTGCCTTTGCGTCGAGGAAGAACGCAGCGGCGCGCGCGGTGTTCGCGTCACTGCTCGGCGAGGAGCTGAAGAAGTTGCGCGGCGAGAAGCTGCGTGCACTGAACGAGCGCGTCGTGCCGACATTAGTGCTGCGGAAAGATGCCACTGCGCGGCTGTGCTGGACGTGCACGCGCGCAGTGCGCCGGACAGCTGCGAGATGCATGGCTGCTGCTTGTCGTCGACGTCGTCCCGAGTTTTTCGGGTGATGGCCGTTTTTGTTGGGAAACAGGAGATATCACTCACCGTAACCCCTAACCTGGCGCGAACGAATTTGAAAGGATATTATCTCGAGACAGGTTCTTGCTCCAATCACATTTTCACACAAATGCGCAAACTCGCCACCAGTATCATGATAGCTCTGCTGCGTGCGTTGCATTTTGGTTGCTAGTGTCCAGCTTTCGCACTATAGCAAGCAGTTTGTGGTAGAGATGACTTGAGCTATGCTATTGGGAGCGACAATGAGGTTGCCTGCAGCTCTATGTTGTATATGATCGAAACGTATCACCTGCATCTCTACTCTGAAGCGCTTGCAGCGTGCTGCAATACATGTGAAAGTAGCACATCCAACCGTCACTGCAAACACAGGAGAAAAAACATCGCAGCACCTCGAAGCAGCATGCGAGTGCAGCGTAATGTCGCGGGGTGATGCGGGCAGCAGTATTGTATGTTGCTGCAGTCGTCATAGTCATCGCGACTCTGGTTACACTGGCTGTACGTCCCTGCTTGCTTGTTGTGCGGGCGACATTTGGTTGCGAGTCTTTTTGCAGCTAAAGCAATCACATCAATTCAAACCCTTTCGAAAACGCTGCACACGATGCAAGCACATTTGGGAGGATATTCGATTATAGTGGTGTGCGCCAGGTTAGGGATTACTGTACAACAAAGCATTTGAAGTAAACTCAAGCGATCTTATAAACGACATAGAGCAAAATTGACTTTGCACATCAATGACGATGATGTCAACGACAGATCTCGCGCGCCGATTCCGCCTCGTGCAGCTCACGAAAGAGGAGCTCAAGGTGCAGGCGAATGTGGACAACTATCCGATGTGGGGCGCTCCAAAGCTCACGCTCGAGCAGTACTTACACAAGGAGGCGATGCAGCGAGCGACTTCGTTCTCGCGGCGTGGACTTGGCTTGTGGGCCCTCGTTGAACGTCGCACGTCACTAGCTGCAAGCAACAATTCGACCAACAGCCATAGCAGTGGCGATACGAGCGACACAG
>JAADXH010001180.1:0-12925 GCA_023337595.1 Globisporangium camurandrum | reverse complement strand
TGTTGTTGTTGTTGCGGCTGTTGTTGTTTTTGTGTTTGATGTGCGACTGCTGGTGCCAAATGGGGAATGACAAATGGTTCGAGCAGCAGCAGCAGCTGGCAAAACAGTAGCAGTCGGAAGTCTCTTCTCCTCGAAAGTCGATTTTCGAGTCGGGCGAGAAGAGCCAACACTTGCTTCGTTTCGCAAACCGGTTTAGCAAAACCGCACCGGTTTATCTGGCATAGAGAGCACAAGACATTTTTTGCGTGAGATCAGGACATGATGCAAATCCAAGCAAAATCGCACATTCTATTTCTGATATGATACTTGATACTGAAAGTAAAAGATGTAAAACGCCGTTCGCGCTGCGGCATGGAAGCGTAGCACAGTACTCTACGAGGACGTGGCGTCGTTGATCGCTGGACTTGCAGCTTGCTGCGATCTATGGTATGGGTCTTGGGATGGTTTGAAGCCTTGACGGAGGTTTGATCGTCATGCGCTGCACGTACAGTGATTTCGTTCGACTCAGATATTTAGAATTTCTAGGATTTCACGCCATGGCATACAAACCAATCGATTTACGAACCTGTGCGACGAGCAAGTTCGTTCGAGCCGTAGTCCGCGCGTTGTTGTCAACCGCTATGGATCCGGTCGAGTACGCTTGCGCGTTGCTCGCTTGCTCACATGCGTGCGTGTAAAACAACCCCAACTGCACGCGCGAGACTCGTGTATAGTGTATACAGTTCATTCGCATCTATCAATTTAAAATCTTTGACTGAGCTGCAAGCTGCATCGACTTTGCACGGCTGATCACTGCAGCATGTTCTCGAAGGTGCATCCGCGTCCTCGATCAGACGACGATCGTACAGACTGCAACACGTGCGTGGCGTGCCTTTGGTTTTTGAACCGTGCACTGCCAGCGTCCTCGTAGACTACGGCTCTCCCTCGCTCGTACTCTCTCACATGCATCGCCTGCATTCGACGACGCTCAGCAACTTCAATGCGATCATCTTGAGCGCTGTTTCCGATCAGCTCAGTTTGTTGTCAAGGAGTTGTCGAATCCGACAGCACGATCAATCCCCTGCCGTCACCGCTTTCTCTCTCTCTCTCTCTCTGCTCGATGCTTGACCTGAACGGTGTTGACATCACAGCACCACCGCTGGTCAACATCGAACCCGCTCTTTCAAGAACCAGCACCACACAACCCCTGCGTTCAGACACGTAAAAGCGCTCTGCGAAGCAAACTGAGGCGGTGCAGGACTCGCTCACTTGCTCTCGAAGCATACTCGAAGCGACGTTCGGAACCTCGATGTGGTGAGATCATCGGAACCTCATCGCTCGTTGATCCAATCGACTCTGTCTTGCACTTGAAGCGACGTTCGCGCAGCGAAATTTTGCAACCTGCATGACCTCTGCAAAGTCAGGCGACTATCGCGTTGACTGCATTCCAGCTGGTCCAGTATGCATGGGTTGAAAAATCCTCGCAGACTGCGACCAGCCGCTCGTGCTTCGCAATGAGCTGCAAAGAATCCGAAGCGTGCGGATGTGTGTGCGAGGACAGCAGGCAAGCAGCCACGACGATGATCATCAGAGAGGTGGCGAAGCGCCAGGTCGGATCAAATGTCCTTGCCTGCTGTATGTCGATTCGTGCGCATTCATGATCCAGTCCGGTATCCTCAAGACCCTCAAGTGCTTCGCCATCTGCTCTATTGCCGTCACCGCCAGCTGCCACGAGAGAAGGTGGCGAATTGGACAAGTCGCTTGCACGCGAAACAATGGGTTGACACGCAGACCGAAGCTATCTGGACACCAGGCGGTGTCGCCAGTTGCCGATGCTGAGTCTAGTCTCCGCTCGCAGCAACCGTGGTGATGAAAGCGGCGTGTTGGCGTCGACAGCGCCAGCGACTCGATCGAGGACTCATTGGTTCAAAACATCCAACACAGCTCGCAAACGCCACCATCAGAATAAATGCACTTGCTTTGGCTTGATATCAACTCGCTGCGGCTCCTTGTCGGAGCTGAACCGAGCTGGTGGTTCGTGATCGCTGTGGCTATGAGCAGTTGAGCATTCAATCGGTGTGCAGCCAACTCGTTTATGATTTGCTGTCGTGAATCAAACTGAGACAAACGAACACAGACTCTGAACAACCGACTCCCGTGCCTTCCAACCGACCGACCGCATTCGCGTGGTGGCTGTCTTGGTGCGCTTGCTGCTGCTCGACGTTCGGTCGATTTCGTGCGCATTGCCTGTCCTGCACGACTCAGCGTCGCCGATCGCACTTATCTTACAATACAGTGGCGACAAGCATGTCGCGGACAAGTACGGTGATCACGTTGGGTGTCCCGATCAAGTCGTTGGCTCTCCCACAAGTCGTCCCAGCGTCAGACACTTCGTGCACCGAGCGCCATGGATCCTCACCCAGCGCTGGCTCGCGAGCGCGTCGACATGAAGCTGCGATGCATCGACACCACTCGTGGCTGCCTGCCGGGTGCGAAGAGCGATGCAATGTCGTGTGAGCAGATACGGTCGTCGTATCGACGTTGATAACGGTTCAGTACAGTAGTCAACGGAGCCGCTGCTTGTCGACGACGAAGCACATGTCGCGCGGTGCCTCCACAGTTGTCAAATCGACGATCGTTTGACGTCCTGTCTACCCATGGTTTCTTTGTGCAAGTGCGAGTGCAACGCCTGAGGTGAGAAGTGGATATGGTCAACGCTGCATCGTGTGCTACATCGTCAGAAGGTCGAGTTGCGTCTCAAATGGCAAATGGCATCCAGTTGTTCGCATATGTTTTATATGTGGTTTTTGACGATCGCTATCCTTGTCGCTTGGAGCTTTCTGTATATCCGCTTCAGAACTGCATCCAAATATGACATCTCCGCGAATGACAAAACAATCGATATCGACCAATGTTTTTTGCGTCCATCTGTGCCAATAAATATTTATGATGTGCAAGTGTGAAGTGTCAAAAGGGTAAGTTTCGCACTAACACCTGCTTGCCGACGTAGTTCGCACCCACATCAAGATTGAAAACCACCTTATAAAATTCACACAACCACGCATAGTGCATGTGGTTATTGAACTGTGGATTGAAATCTGCAATTACCGGTGCCGCAATCGTGTGCAGTCCCGGAAGTATTGATATGACAAATGTAGTTTTTTGGTTTTGTATCGCTTTTGCACAAAAACCTCGAAGATCTAATCACAATAGACTTTTTCAATCAGCAGTAAAATCATTCGGTGACTTCTTTTTTGGCAACAGTTTGTTTTCGAGTATTAAAACACCAATTATGTATCACGTAATTATGTCCCTTCATAATGTTCGGGTCTGTAGAACAAAAGGAATAGTTGAGGTATGAAAGTTTTACAATCCCACGATACGTTGTTTATCGATTACAGTACTGATTTACAAAATCATCAGACTCGGACAACCCCGACGTATCGATATGTAGGACAGGAATGGGCGACGTCGAAAACTCTTGCAACTCCCTTTTCGGCACTTATAAAAGTCGCAATTGAAATTACTATAGTCAATTAGGATTCAAAACAACTATTACAGCACGCAAAAATACCATTTATACCCTTAACCAGTCGCGAGTTGAAAAGACTCACTTCGAGGATTCACAATTTCGCGACTGCTCACATTTTAAGTTCGTTTGGGTTTAAACAACTTCAACTGTATTGGCAATTTGCCCTGCTTGCGCACAATTTGCGCTTGTGCTTGTGTTGGAGGACTTCCAATGTTGCCATAATCTTTGCCAATGAATGCATCTATGTGTCTTAAAGAAGCTAAGCGTGTAACTGCGTGCTCGCGGAAAGCCAAATCCAGGGTATGAAAAAATACTCCTACAATGCACGCAACAGCATCGTACTGTACATGGCGTATTCGGTCAATGTACCGGTAGTTGCAACTTCTGTAGCATTAGCATACCGAGACATATAGTTTAGGCTTTTATACAACGTTTTATTCGTAACGTCATGAAACTCGACTGATTTGCGGTTTATTGTTAAAGTCCAAAAAAGCAGAATAGAATCTGCAGTGGTGATTAAAACATGCTATACGCATACTCCGGTACTGTCAGTATCATACCATCAAGAATATAAAATGGATATCGAGTAACGGTGTCACCCATACTTTAGTCAAGGTAAGCGTCACTACTCTGCTTCTGGTTGATTGTTTGTTAATGTCATCGTAGTGCAATTAGTAACCTGTATTTTCTATGGTAAATACGCCGCAGTGAGCGTCATCCCAAAGTGCATATCGACAAAGATGTGGTTTTGACGATACTTCTCTCCGTCGCTTCAAGATACGAATGTTCCGCTCTGCATAACGACAGCATCAAGAATGCAACTTGAATCATGATTGTACAATAACAGTGTCGCAAAAGTCACACCAACGAGAAGCGATCACTGTCGCTGACATATCCGCCTATGGTTGCAGCCAGACATCACGAACAAACATATAACAGCGCAACTGCTTATGCATTATTAAAAAATATCACCAATCAGTGTTTCATTATCGTTTGTGCGGTTAATTGAGAATATTGTCAAACCTAGGTATAAAAATAGAATTATGCAATTTTTGGCCATGCCGTATCACGTACAGGCGTATATCGCTTAAAGAACAGTTGTGCACTAAACTCATACAGTATTTGGTCCTTCATATCGTCCCTATAATTCACGTAGTCAATAAATATGTTTTAATATGTTTGGATATGCACCAAATATTGACTGTTTTTAAAAGTTCGTATTTGCGTAAATAATTTTGAATGTAACACTGCGCAAGGTATTTGTCTAGTTGCATTTAGATTCGATCGTTTTCCGGTCAGTTTTGCCTTCGAATGATCTAGCAAATTCCCAAGGGTATAATGGTGCTAAGTGATATTTACGTGCACGAGAGCAAAATAGATGATCAACGTGTTAGCATTGGCATAAACGACATGCATGTTAGCATGTGTGCTTATACAAGGTAAACCAAGGTGACCACATGGAACTATTTTCTCTTTACAATACACATCTCATTCACCAAAACCGAGCTAGCTACGTGAATCGAGAACGACGGATTGTATTTTTAGAAAAGGAGTCAGAATACAAGAATATAGTGTTACTTAGTTAATATGAGATGTCGCTCGAACAACACAGATATTTGAAAATTGTACTAACAGGTATGCAATTGGATTCACACAAAACAAACATGTGTGCAAATCTAGTCAATAATGCATTGTATACTTAATTTCTTTTCGAACTATCGCATATATTGTATAACACGAAAGAGTGGTTACCAAGTATTGATAGTTTATATCTGCGTCACGTGAGCCTATTCGATGTTGCGAGAGTAGTATATAATATCAAATACACACCTTTATTGGTTTAGTACTATACACCTTGAATGAGGGAAATGGTAATCCCCACTATATCGAAATAGTAAACTCACTCCAAATGATAAATAGTGTACTAATACGCAATATCTACGTCACATTAATATCTTCATGCACGCAGCTAAAGCAAGAATTGTGATGGCAATCTAGCTATACACGTAAATTGTGATCGGCGTATCCGTTCAAATGATATCATTTCGAGCGATTGCTACAGTCGGTTGTGCCAAATTCGTCGACACCAGCTGCTGATAGTGGTTACCAAGAATTGTGTGGCCAATATAATGAAATGACATAATAATGATATATTGTATGTATATACAGTCATACTATAATTTTTCTTGTAATTTCACTGTTGAATATCAACTTTATGTTCGTAGAATTAATAATATGTAGTTTCAATGATGCTGTCATTTTTGTGGTCGGCTTATCGATGATGCCTAGATATGCATTACTAATGCGAATTACAAGTACTGAATATTCGATATTTGGACGGTACAACATAGTCAAAAAAGCGATTTATTGCACTTTTATATAATCGCATACAAAGGGTATTTTGTGTCGTATTGCAAAAAATGTTGGAAATCACAGATACTACGTGTAAGACATTTGGAAGATGCAAGACATTGTATTACGCGATTTAATGCACTTTTATTAAAGTACATTTAGGGATTTGAGATAAACATAACGCCAACAACCGAAACAGATTATTGTAAATTTTATAACTGTACATGAAGAGAACTTGTCGTGGTACAGTAAAATGCATAAATAAATGTATTAACCCTTAAATGTTGTTAATGCGTCTTAGCTCTCCGTATGGTCGACACGCTGAAACGAATCAAACCAAAGCATGATTGCGACTAAACTTAACGAATTACGCAGACTACATATTCTATCGAATGGTCCACATTATGCTATTTTATCATCTGCGTATGTTGAGATACAAATATTTGGTTATGTCATGATGATGACATAATACAGCGTGGAATAGTAGCAGGAAATGTTTAACTGTGTTCCACAGCACATTATGAATTAAATCAAAATCGTTAAACAAACACTCACTTTGGTTCACAACTTCGCTGTATCATTACTGCAGTATTATCACCGCAATATCAGCATCCAAAATAGTATCTGCAGCACGCGTTTTTAGTACACACTGAGCAACAATGATTTGCTGTCTGTCATGCATCAAAGTCGGCATTGCTAACTTAATAAACTCATTTTGATACACCACCTTGTTGTATAGTTACTGCAGTATTATCGTCGCAAATTCAGTACTTTACATAGTATCCGTTGGCAATGTGTAAAGAATACTCTGCACCACAATACTTGATTCTAGCTGTCGAAGATGGAGTTGTTTATAAGTTTGAGTAAATCGATGGTTAGCACTTTAGTTACCAATAAACTGGAAGGTGTATATCCATTGTATGCTCCATTTTGGTGCAATATTGCGCAGTTGCGACATATACATAATTGTAGCTGAGCATACCGTCTGATTGCTGATCTATGTGGATTAGTTGAGAGTCGATATATATATGGAGGCTGGTGACCGGTTGTGGCACTCTCTGTAGTAGTCTAGGTGAGCAATCAATTGTCGTAGTCGGTATATTATGGGAAATGAGTAAGGTGTATGTAAAAGTGTGTTCTATCATTTTATTACTAGTCTTGTAAATGTTGCGTGAACGCTGAGTTGCGCTATAACATACCAAGATAACGTAATGAGTGCAGTATCGTGTATTTAACCAATATGTATACCCTGGAGATAATCGCCAACTAATTAGAAGTTTTGGCATGTCCTATCGCCATCTGCAGCGCAACAAAGCCTACTGAATCATAATCACAAATTACCAGTTTTTGGTATGACGAACCAATGCTCAACAAGTCGTGTAGTCCGATTCGTGTTTACGTTGATTCGTAGTAAGTGAGAATAAATCTTGACACAGAAGCGAGATGTATGCTTCAAGTGAATACGGGAACGCGTGAATACAACTTCCAACCACAACAGTGCAGCCCATAACGATTTTGAACGTACAAGTCAAAGCACAAGCCAAGCTTCGGTGCAATACAGCTAAATCCAAAATAACTCACAACCATTCCAAAACAACTTACAATGTGTTCCACACTCGAGTCTCACTCGAATAAATATCAATACTGTGCCAAATGGACACAAATCAGTTTGTTCATCGAATACAATCGAACTGCACAATTCACACACTTTCATCCAATGCTAGCACCCATACCATGCTAAACAACAACACTCTCATACAGTCGCACACACCAAGCACACTATGCACTAGTACCCCTGTTGAAGTTTTGACGAGTAGCACACTCGAAAAGTAGCAAAGCATCGCACTTTGCATTATGATATAGAACTTGAGTGCGACGTTTTTCTTCGGCTGTGTTTGATGCCACCACTTTTTGCTCGATTAATTTGCAAATGTGAATATTTTAAAAACGTTTGTGAAACACGTTAAAATCAGCTGTATTATGACAATGTCCGAAACGGTTTGGGTATTACAACTCGTTGGCAGGAGCTGCGGCGACACGCGAGCCGAGAACTGTTGCAACATGATACTAATGTTTGAAATTATGTGAGTGTTACAACGAACCAGTAGGAATATATTGAATCTATTTTTAAATCTTAGACCTTTTTTGTCTTTGCAGCATAAAATATTGAATCATAAACATATAACAAAACGTCGCCGCATGTATAGGGTAATACTTACAATACTGAGAGCAAAAACAAGAGCTTTAAAAACGTTTTTGCAATTTTTTGTGCATAGCTCATATCACATTCGTACTCGCGATGTCCTTACCACCTTGGACATTATTAAATATACATGATTGCAAGTTTTTGCTTTCGATCGATTATGATGGCATTCGCTAAGCCTAATTCTAAGACAGAAAGTTTAGCTCCTCACCTATAACATATCATGCATCAAACTTACGATTCAGCTCAATGTAGGTGATGAAAGGTGTAGTCGGGGTTTCGTGCTCGATTTAATGGAATAGGGAGCACACGGTTAATCGTAGCGTTTTGACAGCTATATTTGCCGTTTAACCAGTGCAGTATTTCACTCAGAGAAGTATGTGTACGTTTTCAGCGGTGTGCCTGCAGACATGCACAGCTATATCTTATGCTCCGTGCTGAAGTGTGCGTACGTTATTGTTAGTGCTATCTTTTGTAAGTCGATTTATTGGGTTTTTTGCAAACTATTCGGGTGCATCTACATTGGATATATATAGCTATTTCACATTCTTGGTGGTTACTTATTAGAGTTTATTATTGTTTCTGTGCTGAATCGCGATAAAGCATATTTGGTCTAGTAAACAACAGTTGACTTGCAAACTGTGCCTACGTTGCTATATAAGCTTCCTGTTGTGAGTCGATTTGATGTGAATGATTTACTTGTTGTATCTTTTGCAAACCAATTGGGCACATATATCATTTAGTCCATGTTATTTCTTACTCTTGGTGATTGCGACACAACGTTGTGATTTGTTATAGTGCTGTATCACGGTATAGAATATTTGGTCTAGTTGATAAAAAAAAGTCTACTCGCGAATAGCAGGGCTATCGGCCACACAAAGATATACGTATGTAGAAGTATAACAAATACACCAAATAAAACATCTGTGAATTGAGCATCGCATTGAAAGACACAGATATAAGTTTCCGAGTACGACATACATTTGAAGAGGAGAAAACAGTCCGTGTAATGCATTGTTGTTATATTATGCAAGTCAGCCGCCAACGTACATCAATACACTATGTTTCGAATTGTTTGAGTTCGCTTAGAACATTAGTTGATCCACATAAACAGCATGTGTAGCAATCTGCGTTCTGCCGCCAACGACTTCGTGATGTTCGTGCACTGCATTCTAGAATCCGTATTTACTTTTACATAGATTTGCTGTTTGAATACCATTTCGTGTGTAGTAATATGTTTTACACCAGGGAAATCGTATACGTACCGATCTTAACGGGTCAAGAACATATCGGCTCAGCTACCAAACAGCATGTGCATATATATCAGCTAAATATATATATATGATAAAATGAGGAAATTAATGTTTTTGAGTGAGCATGTCGTACAGAGGGTAGTGTGCTGCCCGGACGGGTGTCAAGTATTACCCTCTCAAATCAATGTACTTGATTTTGAAGTTCTTTATAGCAAGAGTATTCTTTCACATTATTAAATATAAATAAAAAATGTTACGAACCTCTGCACTACAAACAACACTACATACCATCTACATATATCGAACTATACTCTAATCTTAGTAGTGATCTTTTGGTAATTTAAAGTATAATACAACTGGGCGTGTGAGTTGCGTGCTGTTATGTATTTATGATATTCTGTAAACGAAATTGCAAAACAGAGCAATAAAAATATTATTCGCCCCACACATAGTCGAATGCAATATTTACAAGAGTAAGTATTACATTGTAATATATACGTGCTGGTATATAAACATTTGATGCTGGGGTTGTAGCTAAATAGTATGTAATGGTAACTTTACCCCATAATGTTAACTGTTGCTTGTTGTAGTTGTTGCACATCACGGTGTTGTGTGTATTTACTTAGATATATGTCTCAGTTGCAACACAGAAGCACACAAAAGAGAGCAATTCACTAAAATTACTAGCAAGAAGTTCAAAACACAGCTTCATCTACCAGTATTGCAAACGGAGCAATGTAGCGGACCAAAGTGGATATATCAGCTCTATATGAGACCGCGCTAATCCAAATCAGGTTTGTTACCCTATGTGTATTTCGCGATTTAAGGCCACCGTTATGTAGAAGGTATTCTAACTCGTGGTAGACACAATAATGTCCGAAATCGACTCATATGGTCGGTTGTGACGTGGCTCGCCCCGAAGTCAATCGACTAAGGTCGACAAAAACCATTCTTAGTGTGTATAAAGTTGTAATGGCGTACTTTAACATGGAAGTTGAGATACTGAAGAAACGACTCAAACAGCAGAGGAGGTTTATAAGAAGGATTTTTATTTTAAAAAAAGAGTAGCCACCGTAGATGGTATCATTTGCGTGGCTCTAGCAGCACTGTAGAAAGACAAACGACGCTACGACCCCTCAAATGCATTGCCGCTTGTGAATGCGGCCTTCTATGCGGTGCAGCAACCTACCTGCAACAACATGCAAGCGAAAGCATTCACGCTCGGCGTGCGCGCTGCTGGAACCCATAGCACTTCAGCAATGTGTGGCTCGTTTATCAAGTAGATGGCGCCATATCGGCGATGTGTCACACAAGAGGAATAGCAATAGGAGAACATACGTTGCGTCCACGCGACCATCGGCACAAACGCACTATGTATTAAACGAAAACCACTTATGCGCAAAATGATATTAATATGTGCTATGCAGACGGAAGCAACTGTTGCGATCTGGGGCGTAGCTGTAAGGTGGCGTGCTGGTAACGTTGCTTGTTACGGCGGCGTGCCTATGCGTTGTGGCTAGACGGCTACTGTGTGTAGTTTCTTGACTGCTTGTGTGCGGCCGACACTGGCAAGTAGTAGCTGGTCACCGTAACAGATTTTGACCCAAACACACAAATCTATATAGGTCGATAGTTTTGAGGTTTATATTTACGGCACCGTTTTTCAAAAACGATTATTTCTATAACACTAAGCGGTAAATTATATTGATTTCGTGTACTGTAGCGCGCTCTCATTTTGGAGTCAGTATAAAAAATGAAATACCGCTGAAGCCCGAGAAAGTCGCAGAAAGCACGTACGATTGATGTTTCATCTTTTCAAAACACCATAAAAATACTGCAATGTTATGAAATAAATTACACATAAGCACAAACTGAATACAGAACATTTGATCGAGGAAACGAATGGAGAGTAGACAAAGCCGATATACTTAAAATACCCAAGCGCAGCATATCGAGCTGCTAGTTGACATGATCTGCGTAGGCTCGGCGGCATGAGCGGAATAGGCAACACTGACGAGAAGTTTAAGTCGTGTCTTTCTCACATAAGCACATACTGAATACAGAATATTTGATCGAGAAATTGAGTGGAGAGTAGACAAAGCCGATATGCGCAATTTAACCAAACATACTGTATCATAAATCGAAATCATGAAGTATATACCGGTATATATACAAGTACTACTACACTGTAATTTCCGAGATAAAGGGTCCGAGTTATTAACTATCAATGTTGAAACTCTACTTATCACCCAAATTGTTTTTTCCTGCCGTATTTCATTCTCGATTAATTATTCAGATAATTATTTGAATTAGTGGTTTCTATTACCACCAGAAATACAGTAGAAACTACAGCATCGTCAATATAGAAATAAAGAAAGAAAATACCGGTAAAATTCTGCTGTTTCACAACACAAAACAAATTGCAGAACATCAAGCCTGTGCGGCAAGCCAAGACAAAGTGCAATAATCGACAAGCAACGAGCTGGATACATCAAGCTAGTTGTACGAAAGTGCAGCAGATGGCGACGCGCGAGCCGAGTAGCGCTGCTGCTAACGGCGGTAGTCCGTACGTGGTCGCTACGATCAATGGCGTGAGTACGAGCGAGTCTAATCGCGGTCCGCCAGGACATGACGCAACAGCGTCAGCTCAACGAGGCGCTGGGCAGCAACATGCACCGAGCTCGACGTCCACGCGAGGGAAGCGAAGTGCAGTGTTCGTCCACACGACATTTTTGCGCTTCGTGACGGACGCCAAGGGCAAACAGTATTCGGAGCGTCAGTGCAACTACTGCGCGTCCGCGTTCTCGTTCAAAAACGGCACTACAAGCCAAGCGCTGCGGCACCTGAAAGCCACGCACTCTGAGTGCCTCCTCGGTGCTGGAGGCAGTGGCAAAAACACTGCTGTTGCAACGGCGCCACTGGCAACCTCGTCATCGGATCCGCAACCAAACGGAGAACCAACCACCACGACATCCACGCACGCACTGATGAACAACAGCAATGACCCACTACAATCGCACGCAGCAGCAACAGTTGCGTCACCAGTTCGCTCGTCGATAGATCCAGTGCCATCCACTGTTAACAACGACAGTAACACCACGTATAGCACGAATCAGGCAGCCACGACCTCCACTACAGTCCAACCGCCACAGCTGCACTGGTACGACGCGTTGCAGGACCAATTGGCCGCACCAGCGAAGCGCAAACGTCTGAGCACCAACGAGCCGTCGACCAATGGCGCGCCTCCAACTACAGCGACTGGTGTTGTAGCTCATCCGGCAACGCCACTGCCACCTGCGTCTACAGTCACGGCAGCTGTAGAGCCAGAGCTGCCGCTGTCGCTCGTGCTGCCGCCGGTGCCGCCACTGCCACTTACGCAGAGCCAGGTCGCAGTCGCACACTTTCTCCAGTACTTTAGGCACTTGCTGCCAGTCGCACGGCGCTTGCAGTTCGTGCGCCACCTGACGCACGACACGCGTGAAGCGGAGCTGTACAACGTTTTGGACGCAGCGACGCAGCGTGAATTCATCCGCGAGTTTGCAATCAACACCAACGACAGTAGCGACACAGCAGAACGAACGAACGATTAGAATATAGTGGCGATTG
>JAADXH010001179.1:0-12936 GCA_023337595.1 Globisporangium camurandrum | reverse complement strand
TTAATCTCACATGAAATATTTAGTCACAGACACTACAATTAACCCACACGGTCACAAGCACGAGCATGAAGCGCAAAGTGTCCGACGCGCAGCGACCGCCGAAGCTCATTGGCGCGTACGAGAAGCTCGAAGAGATCGGACGTGGCACGTACGGCACGGTCTACGCTGGTAAGCGACACATCATCGACAGCGACAGCAATAACGATGTCACGCAGCGCGTTGCGATCAAAAAGGTGCTCGGTCGTGTCGACAGTGGCAAGCGCGAAGCTGCGTTTTTGCAGCGCTGCCGTGGCACGCACCACGTCGTACAGGTGCGTCCTTGCTTGCTCTTGTTGCACCTGTATGCCTCTTTCATCTGACGTGGATGCAATCCTCCATATCCCACACACACACACACACAAAGCTACTGGACGTCGTCGAGCGGAACGACAAGCTCTACCTCATCCTCGAGTACATGGCGAGTGACCTCGAGCGCGTGATCTCCGACACGGTCGCAAACCCGATTCTGCCAATTGCGCATGTCAAAACGTACTTGCGCATGCTCCTCACGGGCGTCTACGAACTCCACAGCCGCAACATTTTGCACCGGGACCTCAAACCGAACAACGTGCTGTTGTCGTTTATAACATCAACTGGCGTCACGGCAAAGATCACGGACTTTGGAATGGCGACGTTACTCGACGACGAGGAAGATGTTACAAACGACACCACCCGCAATAATGATGTTACAAACGACAAAGATGTTACAAACGACACATGTGTTACAAACGACACTGCGCTACTCAATACAATCGACCCACTAGCAGATGTTAGAAGTGACTCTGCCGCGTCTACACGCACGACACGCAAGCGGTCGCTCCAGGTCGTCACGCGTGCGTATCGCGCCCCGGAACTCTTCTTTGGTCAGGACGAGTACGGCCAAGCGGTCGACATGTGGTCGATCGGGTGCATCTTTGGCGAATTGCTGCGACGGACGCCACTGTTTGATGGCGCGTCGGATTTGGATCAACTGTCGAAGATCTTTTTGAGTTTGGGCTCGCCGAGTGAAAATCACTGGACCGCAGCATCGGATTTGCCGTTCTACTTGCGGTTCAAAGAGACCCACCCACCGCCATTGCGGGTACAATTTCCAGCGCTGTCGGACGCAGGCGTTGCGTTGCTGCAGGGATTGTTGACGCTCGATCCGACGAAGCGTCTGACGGTCGAAGCGGCACTGGCGCATCCGTTTTTTTTGGAAGTGCCAGTGCCACTCGATCCGAGGTTGTTGGTATTGCCACCCGTGATGACGCAATCACACGTGCAAACGCAGCAACTAGACGATAGTAACGATCGAAGTGCAGTCAAAGGCCGTCGGTTGCTGTGATGGATGAAATTGTGTCTCAAATACAAGCACCCTGCTGATTCGGCGTGTCTTTGTTAAAACCGACAGTGCATTTGTTCGAAACGACAACTGCACAAATGAATCAATCGACTGGTCTATTCGCACACGTTGCTGTCTGTCTGTCTCGCTCTTTGTCTCTCTGTCTGGCTCTGTCTGGCTCTGTTTGCATTTGTACGGTTGTCGTCCATGTAGCGCAGTCGCCGTCTTCTAGCCCTTTTTGATCTTTGCTTCGTTGAAGATCACGTGCTGCCGCACCACGGGGTCGTACTGTATAGAAATACCAACGCGAGTGTGAGCTAACGCACACAGTATGTAGCAGCGACGCAGAGCGCACCTTGCGCAGCGACAGTTTCCGCGTGACCGTCCGCGGGTTCTTGGTCGTCGTGTAGAAGAAGCTGGTGAGTGCGCAACGAGCGAGTGGCAGGCAGACAAACAGAGAGCGATGTGTGGATGCAAGTATGTGAGCATGTTGAAGATGTAGTCGCATGCGCGCGTGATAGACAACACAGCAACGACGCGATGGACGTACCCGGTGCCAGCTGCACTCAGCATCTTGATCACCACGTTCTTGGCTTTTCCCTGTTGTCATGGTATCACGTGTGCAATACGCAGATCGTGAATGTGTTGCACACACGTGTGGTTACGCGTACGATGGATGCTCTTGGCGATACACACGCGAGCATGAGCACGAACACGCACCTTGGCCATCGCTGCTGTGCGTGTGGTTGACTGCGGCGCTTGTTCGATTTGACTGGGCAGGAAATGCGACTTACCCACGTACTGTAAATACTCATTTTAGTGGCAGTTTGTCTGTAATAGTGACATGGATACATCTAAAATTAGCAGCATTTCAAAAGTCACTGTTACAAACTGAATGCTATTACAGTAGTTGCACTCGGCATTCGTCGACGGAACGAGACGACACAATGCGCGAGCGCAGCGCACGACATCGACCGCAGCAGCAAGAAGAAGAGCCGAGCGAGCCTGAGCAGCCTGAAGATATCAGCGATGGCGACCCGCTCGACGCATCGACGATCAAACTCCCGAGCGTGCCCAACCAGCAGCAGCAATTTGCACTTGCACCACTGTCACCAACGTCGACGTCGTTTGCGGAGATCAGTTACACCTCCACTTCAACGTCGACTTCTTCGTCCTTATCTTCCAACGCACGCTCCCCGACGCGCATTACAACAGCAACCGCTACAACAACAGCAAGTAGCACCAACAGCGCGCGCCGATGGGTCCGCAAAGAAAAAATCGGCCAGGGGTGCGTCACACCCTCCATCTAGTCTCTCTCTCTCTTTCTCTCTGTATATGTATATATGCACACCTCACGCTCTTTTCACCACCTTACTACCTCTACCAGCGCACAAGGCTCAGTCTATCGCTGTGAAAACGTCGCCACAGGCCACGAACGTGCAGCAAAAGTCATTTCTACCTCCGACTTGTCGGCATTCGACATTGCAACGATTCAACGCGAAGTCGCACTCATGCAGCACCTGCAACCGCATCCACATCTCGTCCAGTACCTCAAATCGACCGAACGCACTTCCAAAACCAAACGCCTGACGATCTACATGGAGTTTGTAGCGGGTGGGGCGTTGAGTTCGTACATAAAAAGGACAGGCGCATCGCTCCCACTACCGCAGATCCAGCGCTTTACACTGCAGCTCTGTCAAGCGCTCGCGCATCTCCACTCAAGCGGCATTGCGCACCGCGACGTCAAGTGCGCAAACATCTTTTTGACTGCGCCACACGACACAATCAAACTTGGCGACTTTGGGTCGTTGAAAGAACTTGGATGTAACTCGTTCGTTGGTGGGCGCATAAAAGGGACACCCCATTGGATGGCGCCGGAAGTCATTCGAGGTAGCGCTGGCGATGCGCGTCGTGCAGACGTCTGGAGTTTGGGGTGTACGGTTCTCGAAATGCTGACAGGTGAAGCGCCGTGGCGAGAGTTTAGTAATCCACTCACTGCGATGTATCAGATCGCTCTGAGTAGCAAGACACCGACGATCCCAGTGGACGTGACACCAGATGTGCGTTGGTGTGTAGAGAGGCGGGATTGCCTGTTGGACTGACGCTGTGGTGGCTTGTGTGGATCCAATAGACGGCAGATTTCTTGCGCGCGTGTTTGCAGCGCGAGCCCGAGCAGCGATCGACGATCGTCGAGTTGCTAGCGCATCCGTTTTTACGTTGTGGTAAAGACGACGACCAGCAACAGCAGCAACAGCAACGCGAAGGAGAAGGAGGAGAGCAGGAGAAGAAGAAGAAGAAGAAGAAGAAGAAGCGAGAGGACGGACCTGAGACAAATGATGTAGACTGCGACGAATGCAGCAGCAATGCAGGAGCAATTGAGGCGCTGATGTTTTCGCCACAAGCGCTGCCGACTGATGTACGCAGCAAGAGCAAGAACAAGAGCCACTGGACGGCAACTCGAGAGTCCAACCGATCGACGGGTACAAGTTTGAAATCGCCAGCACAAGATCGGGACGTCGACATTAATAAAAGCGACGACGACATTCGAGCGTCTTTGATGCCACGAGAGGATAACAACAACAGCAACAACAACAACAATAACAAGAGCAGCCGTTCTATGGCGATTGCGTCATCATCCGACGCATCGACGCGCGCGCACTGTAGCCGCAAGACCAAGACGATCAAGACAACGACCAGGACAGCCACGACAGCGACGACGATGCCAGTAGCACGTGCAACTGGCTCTAGCCCTGCGCCGCGTTTTCGCATCCCATAGTACGTGGACGCACTGGCTCTTCTTTTTTCAATCACTTGCTGCTGTCTTCCTTCTCTCACGGACGCTACTGCTGCTGCTGCCTCTGTTGGTACTTTTATCATCCGCTCTTCTTTGTAGTCTCGAGCCACTGGCGATTGTGAAATTAGCCCATACTTCAGCAGTTGCGCCTGCTGGCGAACGCACGAAGAGCGACAATAACAACAATCAGCACCACCAACAACGTGACGAGAAGCGATCGACTGTACGAACAACAACAGCAACAACAAGCGAACGACTCCAACGCCGGCGCGCAGATACTGCAAGTAGCGCCTTGCGACCCCTCCGACCACTTCTGCCGTCGCCACTCGGTTCGATATCGACAACAGCATCACGACCAGTGATGCAGCCATTCCGACGCACTGCTACTGCGGACGCTGCGCAATCGTCGTCGATCGCAGCGTCTCGACCATCCCGATATAAGCAGCAGCAGCAACAGCAACAGCGACTTCCGTGCCTCCCGCCACTCCAAGCAGCGCGACCAAGTGGCTGACACATTTTTCATGTAGTTGTAGAACTATCATATAAATATCGCATTGACATAAATGACTGCGTTTCACTATACTAGTGCGACATTTGTTGTTGATCTTGTTACTGATACAATATACTATCGACGGTGTCGCCACGCACCACGTGCGTCTTCTAACGGCTGTGTACCTACACCTGCTGCTGCAGCAATCGCGTCCACGAATGGCGGTTCGTCCGACAATTCCTCCGTGTCGTTGCTGTCGTCATTGCCGCCGCCGCCGCCTCCGAGCATCTGCGACTGTTGTGGACGCTTGGGACTTGCGACGCGCCTATCGCTATTGCTCCGCATGCGTCGCTGTTGTCGATAGCGCGTCGCAATACGATGCCACGGCAGCTCGAGCGCTGCTGCCAAGACGACCAGCAACGCACTTAGCAGCACGAGCGGCGCAATGCGCACTGCAAGCGCCTGGGCGACAAGCGGCAGAATCCCGCACGCGTCACTGACGCCGACGCTCGCAGCAAAGCGCCAGAGCAGTGCGCGGCGGCGCCAGCGATACGGGACGTCACCGTCTGCAAAGTACAGCAGCACGAGCACTTCGACCGCTTCGCAATACACGACGAGCGCACCGACCGTCGTTGCAGCTGTTTGTGCTGCTGCAAACAGCGTCGCGGATGGGTTAGAAGATGCGAGGCTACTTGAAGCAGCGAATGCAGCGCCCCAGATGAACACGCGGACGAGGAAGAGCAGCCAGAGGATCACGCGGCGGTCGCGCTGACGCTCGCGGCGATGGACGCGGCCTCGCCACGCGCGGACGAGTTCGAACCCACCGTGGTACGTGATTGCTGCAAGGATCGCTTTGATCTGCAGCTCGTGTGTCAGGAGGTTGCTCCAGATGGCGCCCATAAGCGCGACCGCCGTGACGCGCGCCAGCAACAAATGCTGCAGGATCTCGAGCGACATCACGACTGTTGCGAGGATCACGAGCAATGGGAGCAGCGTAGTCGTTGCTGCGGTGTGTGTGTTGTTGATGGCGCTGGTCGTTGCGTTGGTGGGCGCTAAGACTGCTACTGCTGCTGCTGCTGTTGCTGCTGTTGCTGCTGTCGTCATTGCGACTGCTGCGGTCGTTGGTGTTGCCACAAGTTGCAGCATGCGGATGGCGGATGGAGTGTGACGAATTATAGTTGTTTTTGCTTTGATGATAATATTATTATCGCTCTATTTAGAATATTTATTTATTATAGAGAAAGAGATATTGCAGCAAGTGTAGCTCTATTTTCTTTTTCAAAACTGTGCGAAAAGAAATGCGATGATAGCGAGCCATAGGGAACAAGACACAAGCAAGAAAACGCGATTGGTACTGCAGGCTGCCTAGCTTGAAATGTTTCAAGCTTGCCTTTGTGAACTTTTGCAACTGCTGTATGTCTGCGCTCGTTCTCGTTCGGTTGCATCGTAGCAGTATCAAACAACTGGATTTGTTAACGGGACCTACAAAACCTCAACAACAAGCTCAAATATTTAGTGTGCTGACTATTAGGGGTGGAACATCACACGTAATCGGTGTGGACCACACACATTCGATTTCATCACTTGTATTTGTATGCTGAAATTGCCTCGAACCCAATGGTGATCGTCTATCCGCAAAACAACACAACAAACAGCAACAAAACAACAAAACAACAAACAACGACACGCACAATCACAACAACCCAGTCAACAGAAGCAGAAGCAGTCTCGAACTGGCAAGCGGTACGTCACACACACACACACACCAGCCGCTCTTCTCGCGTCACTCTCTCCCTCTTGACGTCGCTGCTTGTGTACTCACTCGCTTCCTCCATCTCTCTCTCGCTACTGCTCGCTGCTCGCTGCTCGTACGTAACAGAGACGCTTCTTCACCCACGCGGGTACACACACAACACACCATCCATTCATTCATCCAATTATCCAACCATCCAACCACACGCTCATGAGCACACCGCACGGCCACGCGCCGTCCACGACGATGCGCACGTCCCACACCACCACTACGAAAACAAAAACCACTAAAGTTGCTGCGAACGCACAGCAACAACAAACTGGCCCAGCGATCGTCTTGGACGAGCGCAAGATGTATACGGTCGACTGGCGCGACTCGTCGACGTTTGGGTTCACGGTCACGCCGGTCACGTCGGATCGCGGGACCGTGTTGCTCTTAGCAAAGCGCACGGCGCCGCTCGAAGCACTCGAAGCAGCGGGCCTGCACGAAGTCGTGCCGGGCGACATGCTCATTGCAATCGGCGACGAGCGCGTCTATCATCTCGGCGCTGACCACGCGACCCGCTACCTTCGCCAAGTCCGGAAACCCGTCCGATTGACGCTCCAACTCTCGCCATTCGGTGGGTCGGACGGCAAGACGCTCCCCGAGCTCGCATCCAATGAATACGACTATTTGTGGACGACCGGGCCGCTCGGATTGGTCTTGACGCCCGATCCAAAGAGCAAATTACCGGTCGTGAAGCGGATCCACCTCGAAAAAGTCGTCGATCCGTCGCTTTTACAGGACGTTGCACTGGGCGACGAGCTTGTGTACGCAAACGACATTGCGACGAGCGACCACTCGATGAGTGCGATCATCCAGATCATTCGGGATCTGCCGAAACCGATTCTCTTACGTTTTCGACGCCCGTTGGACCACCAAGCGACGGCAGCAGCGGTTCCTATGTTAGGCACTAACGAATACGAATTCCTCTGGGAGTATGGCCCTCTTGGATTAGTTGTTGGTGAGTCCCGTGTCCGTCGTCGACCGTTCGTGCGGTCGTTTACTGGGAAAGGGACGTCCCGACAGATGGGATTAGTCCAAGCGAACGACGAGATCGTCATGGTGAACGACAAAGACGTAGACCTATTAGGGTTTAGCGCAACGATGGATTATATCATGAACATGCCAAAACCGGCCGTGTTGCGGTTCAAGCGCGAGTACGCGACGCACACTAACGAGAACGACTACGAGACGGAAGTTCAGACGACGACGGCAACAACAGCGATCGCTGCGCTGCGACTGTCGCAGGATGCGCCACAGCAACAACAACAGCAACAAACGCAAGCGCCACAGCGGAAAGCGACGAAACCGGAATTGCGGGATCTGTCATATCCAGCACCGACGCAGCAGCAGCAATCGCCACCACATGTCGCAGCTTTAAAGCCGGTAGAAGCACCGCCGACGGTTATGGGGCCTCCGCGTCAGTCGATCGATCGATCGAGTCGCGACTCGAATGCGTCGATGCAGTCGCAATTACTCCAAGATCGCTATTCGACTGCATCGTCGATCACGGCGTCGACGTCGCCGAGTGCGGACCCTGCGACTGCACTGGCGATCAACAATGCGAGTGACGATTACTTTACCGTCGACCAGACGGCGTTCTACCAGATCCAATGGACCGACGGTCCGTTTGGCTTGACTGTCCGGGAAGCGATGTCGAAATTAGGTGCCGTCATGTTGATTACGAAACGAACGGGCAAAGCGACGTGCGCTGGCTTGAAACGCGTCGCAGTGGGCGATATTCTCGTGCGCGTGGGCGATCGGAACGTGGGGGAACTGGGGTTTGACGCTGCGACGCGGTTCCTACGGACGGTCGCAAAGCCCGTCGTGTTGACGTTCCAAGCGATCGATTAGCGTAGGGAGGAGGAGAGAGAGGAAGAAGAGGAGGATGTAGATTGGGGACCACTGAACGAAAGTGCTCTATTTTGACAGACATGCGACACCAATGTATCGAGTTTTGTTTTGTTTGTGCAACGATCGTACAATGACTGTGTCAAAACAAGTCTCTAATTTAGGTTGAGGAGAACTGCGCCTGTATATTAGTAGCTTTGACAACAAAAAAATGCAGACGCAACAGTTCGCTAACGCACTCCATTGTAAGCAGAGCAAGAGCGACTCGGTTTGTTTATCAGCACGTCAAACAACGTCAGCTTTCAAATGACACCAATCATTCAACAGTATCAACACATTGCAAAAAGTGGATCAAACGTCCTCGTCTATTGCAAATGTCGCTCTTGCTAGTGGTGTCTCTACTTCAGTGCTATGAAGTTCAACACCCTCGCCTCTCACTCCATCGTGTCACTCCCTACGTCGATGCGCGACCGCCGACCCGCAGATTCAGCAAGTTGCGCGTCTTGTTCACAGCCATGACGGCACCGACGCCTGCACGAAACTTACTGCGGGTCGTTAGTAATTTCGCTTCTTTGAGTTTCTTCCCCACTGCCGAGAGGACATGCGACGAGTCATCATTGTCATGATCCAAACAATCACTGAACCACGGATGCGTGAGCACTGCGGTTGCACTCAGACGCTGCGTCGGGTCAACGACGAGCATCTGGTGAATCAGATCCTTTGCAAGTGGCGACACGTCGTCAAAATACGGCTCGACAAACTCAAAATCAGCGTGGAGGATCTAATTTAGGGACACAGTGAGTTGTGTGCACCAAACACACATGCGATGTCCAACAACAACAAAAACGTACTTTGCGCATCTCTTCGACTTGATTCTCGTCGTAGAATGGCGGGAAGCCACACAACAAAATGTACGTAATGACGCCCAAGCTCCAGATGTCGCACTTGTTGTCGTACGGCTGTTTCCGGACGATCTCCGGTGCGTAGTACCCGGGCGTGCCGCACATCGTCGACATGTTGGTCTCTGCGGTCGTCACGAGCTTCGCAAACCCAAAGTCTGCGATCTTGATCGCTGCGTCTGGTGTTGTGTCCGCGTACAGGAGGTTCTCGGGCTTGAGGTCGCGGTGCGTCACGCCTGCTGCGTGGCAAAACTTGAGGACTTTTGCAACAACCTTGACGACGCGCTTTGCTTCAGCTTCGGTGTAATACTCTTTCGCAATGATCCGATCAAAGAGTTCGCCACCGATCGCAAATTCCATGACGAGGTAGCACATCGTATCGTCGTCGTAGACATCAAAGAGTTTGATGATGTTCGGGTGGTCGAGCTTTGGAGCAGAGTGTGTGGTACGCACCGAGTTATAAGAGGGAGGCGATACAAACAATGGATAGAGAGCAAAGAGAGCGCGTACTTCTTTGAGAATGTTGATCTCCTGAACGAGGTTACTCCGATCCTTGGGGTTCAGTGCAAGCTTATTGATGCACTTGACTGCAAATTGGACGCCATCGGTCTTGCGCACGCACTGCTTTACGACCGAGAAGTTGCCTATGAAGTTGCGATGTGATGTGTGAGACCATCGATCGGCGCTGTTATAAAGAAAAGACGAGAGCAGTATTATCCTGACTAGCCTACACATTCACGCACCTTCACCGATCACACGGCCGACCTTGTACTTGTCGACAAGCGCAGCAGGCAACTGGTCCGACATGTCTGCGTCTGTAGTACCGAGGGTGATGCGAAGGCTGCGGAGGGCGGTTGACTGCTGCTGGCGCTGGCAAATTTGCGAGTGACTGCTCCACAAGCGATCACTTTGCGAGTGTCAAGATTGCCCTATATTAGAAGTGGCTAAATTTATTGACGGTCGTGATTGGTCAGGTACCTCACAAAGACAAAGATAGAAGTCCAGGAATAGCGCAACCGCTAACATAGAAAACTAACCCAAGAATAAGAGTATGTCGAAGTTAAGATCGACGTTTGTTCCCAGCTCCAGTTAGCGCTGCTACGGCTAGCCATGAGGAAGTGTCTACGATCTAAATGCCACATGTTGCAAGACCGACGACATCATAGACACATTAACGAAGTGCACTAATATAGCACATGCGAGGACACACGATGCGTGATGCGTAATGCAATTCATTTTTGTGCTGATTTATGTCATGTATCGTCGCACTACAGCGCTGCATGTTGGTTCATATCTTATCGTGCCTCTCCTCCCCACCTAAATCTAGTAGTAGTACACACCAGCTTTGACCATCGCGCTCGCGTACTTTGTTTCGTCGCAGCTCTTGGTCGGTTTGCGCTCCGTCACGATCGTCGGTGGCGACCACCCAAGCGTCTGCGTATCGGTCATCGGCACGAGGTGCTTCTCAACTGGGTCCTTCGCCATGCGTTCGTGCTTGACGAGGTGACTGCGGTAGTCGCTGTTCGAGATGAACTCGCGCGACCGCAGTCCGTCTTTGGTGTACACGACGCGCGTCACAGTCTGCTTCTCGTGGTGTTGCGCGCGCACTTTGAGCGCCTCCATCGTACACAAGAACGTGTCGAGCACAATCGGCGCGCTACTGCTTTCGAACGCCGCAAAGCCGCCGCGTACGAGCATGAGTGCAGACGCCGGCACGAGGTTGACGCTGCGTGGACACTTGTACAGGTGCTGCAGCATTGTCGGCAGCTGGTCGTACGTGATTGTCGCTGTCGTAAGCAAGCGGTGCGCGGCTTCGACTTCCAGCTCGCACTCGGAGTAAAGTGTAAAGCCCGGCTGGAACGTCTGCATGAACGCATCTTGGAAGTCGGCGCGCTCAAAGACAAACAGCGGCGTGTCTCGTGCGACATCGAATGGACTCTGCGAACCGAGTCCTGTCAGTCCAAAGAATGCCATGATGCTGCGGATGTGTGAGAATAGCGCGTATTTTGCACTCGGACGATTTTGCACTGAGCGCAAACAGGAAAGTTGTTCGGGCTCGCGCAGTTCGTTCCAGTTGAAGTTGGATATTGCACCTATATTAGTCGAGCATGCTATACTTAGACGGCAATCTACGTATATTTGAGCTATCTAATTTTGCCATCTCAATATTGCAACTTCATCATTATTAACAGTACGGGTACTGTACTGGCTTTTGTGCTAGAAAAGTTGTCCTGGTTCGTCAATTGCTAATTATGTATTTAACGCAGGGGCTGCACGTACTTTTTTGACGCGCAAACAGGAAAGATGTCGAAGTTGTAGCTCATCCATATTAAAAATAATAGCTGGCGGTTATAAGGGAGCATCCCATCTCCGTCGCCATCGACACAGGACGACGTAGTTCAGTATCAAAAGAGAGCGCGACAATACATAGAAAAATCGACAATGGTAAATGATGCATAATTTCGCCGTTCCAGTATTTCACTATCAATATAATATACTGTACCATGCACCCTCCTGAGCCCTGTGACAACAGGAGTTGTTCGTTGAAGTAGGGTTCGTTCAAGTAGGGGCTCATTACAGCAACTCTGCGTGTATCTCAGCGTACTTAGCATGTACTTTAGAGCAACTCGACAAGATTTTCTGCAACTCGGCGCAATAAAATTACGTCACACACATGTGTGTCGGAGAACACGATTCTAAGTCCTGGTCGGTGTTCCATACTCCGCTTCGCTGCAAAATGTCGCTAATCCCGCCTGAGCAGATCATGTCAGTGCGTTGCTCGCTTCGCTTCCTTTGGCAGAAATATGTATGTCTGCTTTGAATACTCTCCATTTCTTTTCTCACTTAAACGTTTTTGCACGCATGTGTCCTTTCGGTGTCATTTAGAAGTGTTTTGAGTTGTATTATCCTAATTATCGACATATATTTCATGTCACAGAATTATTTCTATGTGTTTTTATTATTGAAAAACGATTTTGGGTGTATTTTCTTACTGTCACTATCAAAACTATATGATTTATTTCGGTTTGCAAAACCACTTTGGTTTGAGTGTTTGATGTTGGATTCTATTTTTTGTTTTGTTTGCTTCCATACTGTTTTTGAAAGCGCTACTATAGAGAGCGTTCTGACAATGGGTTTTACATATTTCGGCTAGTATATATATATATATATATATATATAAAGGCCATGAATATTAATGTAAACATACAAATACGTTGGAAAAACCGAAGTAATTTGTGGAAATATGCAGATATTTAAAAACTACTTTTAGACTTTGGCAACATTCGAACAGCAGAAAAAAGACGGTAAAGTCTGTGTTCCTTAGTTGTGACAAATTCGTGAACTGTCCAGCAATATACAGAAACCCGATTTATCAATACCTACTAGAAATTGAGTCCCATGAATTTACTGTGGCTGTAAAAGTCTCCGCACCCTCTCCAAACCGATCTATTTTTCGGTCTTGCGAAAAAACGATGAGAGGTATGAGCAAAAGAACAGATGCATCGTGTTGAACGGGTTATAAGAAGCAGAAGGCTACTTTGTTTTTGAGCAAATGAAAAATTCAGACTCCAAGAAGTCGAATCTCCGGTTAGGTATGACCCAAAACGTGTCCGCACCCCAAATGAAATGTGCAGTTTTGCTGGAAATATGAAAGAGCGATGGGTGAAACTCGACCCCATGCAACTCCTTAGTACTTGGTGGGACCTCCCTTGCTCTCCTTCACGGCCTTGAGGCGTCGTGGCATCG